>JAODAL010015217.1:0-67500 GCA_025379985.1 Phyllomedusa bahiana
AGCCCCCCCCGCCAGGGACCCCCTTTTAGCCAGGGACCCCCTTTAAGCCGGGACCCCCTTGTAGCCAGGGGGCCCCCCTTGTGTCAGGCCCCCCTTTAAACCAGGGGCCCCCTTTAGCCAGGGACCCCCTTTTTATCCCGGGCCCCCTTGTGCAGGCCCCCTTGTAGCACCCCCCCTTTTGCCCGGGGGCCCCCCCGTAAACCAGGGGCCCCCCTTTAACCCAGGGGGCCCCCCCTTGAGCCCGGGGGCCCCCTTTATTCCCCGGGGGCCCCCCTTGCGCAGGGACCCCCCTTGCAGGTCAAGGGCCCCCTTTTTTGCCACCCCCTTTTTACCAGGGGCCCCTTTTTTAGTCAGGGACCCCCTTTAGCCCGGGGGCCCCCTTTTTAGCCCGGGCCCCCCTTTTAGCAGGGCCCCCCCTTTAAGCCCGGGGACCCCCTTGTAGCAGGCCCCCTTGAGCAGGGCACCCCCTTTTGCCCGGGCCCCCCCCCCCGAGTCAAACCCCCCCTTTTAGCCAGGGGCCCCCCCCTTAGCCAGGGCCCCCCCCTTTAGCAGGGCCCCCCCTTTACCCGGGCCCCCTTTAGCCAGGGCCCCCCTTTTTTAGGCCAGGGGGCCCCCCTTTTAGCCAGGGCCCCCCCTTTTAGCCAGGCCCCCCTTTATAGCCCGGGGCCCCCCCTTTAAAGCCAGGCCCCCTTTAGCCGGGCCCCCCTTTTTTACCAGGGCCCCCCCCTTTTACCAGGGCCCCCCTTTAGCCCGGCCCCCTTTTAGCCAGGGGACCCCTTTCCCGGGCCCCCCTTTTAGCCGGGACCCCCTTTAAGCCAGGGGCCCCCCCTTTTTTGCCCCGGGCCCCTTTAGCCAGGGACCCCCTTTTTTAAGCCAGGGCCCCCCAATTAAAGCCAGGGCCCCCTTGTAGCCAGGGAACCCCCCCCCTTTAATAGCGCAGGACCCCACTTTAGCCAGGGACCCCCCCTTTATAGCCAGGGGACGCCCCGCCCTTATTTGTAGCCAGGGACCCCCCCCTTTTATAAGGCCAGGGACCCCCCCTTATGAGCCATTGGCCCCTTGTAGCCAGGACCCCGCCCATTGTAGCCAGTGATTCCCCCCCCTTGTAGTCATGGTCCCCCTATGTAGCCATGACCCCTTTGTTACCATGCCCCCCCTTGTAGCCAGGGACCCCGCCCCTTTATTAACCAGGACCCCCTCCCCACCCCCCTTTATAGCCATGGCCGCCCCCCTTGTAGCCAGGGACCCCCTTTATAGCCAGGAGGGGCCCCCCTTTATACCAGGGACCCCCTTTAAAGCCAGGGCCCCCCCTTGTAGTCAGGGACCCCCTTTATTAGCTCAGGGAGTGCCCCTCCTTGTAGCCAGTGACCCCCCTTTAAAGCCAGACCCCCCTTGTAGCCAGGTCCCCCCCCTTGTAGCCAGGTACCCCCCCCCTTGTAGGTAGTTAAAAAAAAACAAAAAAACAACAACAAAGAGCCACTATCTTACCTGGCTCTGGTCCTCCTGCTCTCCGCCGCTCGGCTGCCTCCTCTGCAACTGTATAGGGCGGCGCGGTGGAGGTGATGACACCAACCTGCGCCGCCGAACGTCAGAGTAGGGGCCGGCCGCCTCGGCACGGCTTAAGGCTATCGTCTTCCGCCTGCCGGGGAGATCAGCGAAAGCCGGCAAGCGCTATGTGGCCTGTACCCGCTGACAACCAGCCAATAACCCGCGCAGCCTCGGGAGTCGGGATAATTAAGTCCCCGACTACCCGGGCCGGTCTCGAGCGCGACGGGACGGCAGGTCCCGGTCGTTCAGTTGGGGACCAGCATTCGCGTGAGGGACGGGCCCCGGGGAGCGACTGGCAAACTGCCTCCGGGGCCCCCAGGCGGCCCCTCGGGGAGGCCCACCGGGGATTCCCCGGACCCCCCGGCGGCCCAGTCCGAGCCTGGATGAGGATAATCCCTAGTATACCCCTAAAACTGAGCTGCCTAGCTGGCGGAGTATTCGCCCCGATTAGGGCGACCCTACTATATGATGGATAGACCTTAATGATTCCCTGCCATACTGAATAGAATAGATGCTGTGCACAAAAAGTAAGATAAGCCATCATAGGTACATCAGGGTACAATAGATAAAAAAGGCCTAGACAAAAGGTCTCCCCTGGATACAGCAGATGGATGTATGAAATTTTTATGGCACTATTGAATTTGCATATTGCATATATATTATTTTATATACATCCCCTAAAAGCATTCATAATAGTTTTTATTTATAGCCAAGATATTTGTATTTATTGAAAGACTATATGATTCTGCACCATCTGCCTTATGGTCAGCCTTTTTACCTGCTATGTGGCCATTTCTGCAATTTATTGCGGCATCCCCATTTGTGTAATGGCGCTGAAAATTGCCTAGAGACCCCTGACTCCATTATGGTTTCTATCAGAGTTGTTTAATATGGGTAGATCTGTTCTGGTATCGTGAATACATATCATGGACCTTTTTGACACTACATATTTATATCTGTTTATAGTCACTAGTCTATATGTTTTTATTACAGTGGACTAATAGATTTCTCTCAACTGTTTTCCAGTCATTAATTGGACCTTAGTTTTTCTTCTTGGATATTATGTTCCCTGATGAATCTGTTCAACAATAAGTGAAACACGTTGAAATATTTGTTGACAGTATTATCACACCTATTGTCAATTGCCAGAAACCATGCTGTGGCTCTAGTTTCATTAGTTGAAGTATGTTTTGATGGTATCACTATTTGTATTGTCAACTAATGGCAACTATATTGCAGCCACAAGGTATATTTGTTGATAGCACCACTATATTATTATCAATTATATTTATTGTTTATTGAAAGGAATTGATTTTTGGCTATATTTTAATTAAGACATTTTCAAAATGAATTTGTTTAATGGTAGATAGGAGGATTGAGATAGGGCTTCTTTTCCCTTAGGGAAAAGTACGTGAGCAGGGCCGCCCTTATTGGGGCGATATCCCTGTTCTGGGTAGGGTATTTCCCTTATTTCCACCCTTGTTATGTTAACAATAGGCTGAGTAAAAGCTTTGTTTAGGTTGACAATTTGTTTTTAATTATACCTATTAAAAGTAATGTTTTATAGGTCTAGTAGAATATGTAATGTGACGTCAGATTTTAAGTGTTGTCTCATAGTATTTTATTGCATATCTTTTGTTATGTTCTATATAGGGCTGTTTTATTCAGAGAGTTTTGTTTCTTTTTTTGCTCTATTGATATAATCCTTCATTTAGTGTTTTCTGTGATTTGTTTGCTATGGCTAACCAAGACAGCTCCCCTGCAGACAGATCTTGTGTCCATTATCTTGTGATTTGTCAATAAGTTTAATAAATGCTGGATACAAAAGGGACAAAATTAAAAAGGGTTGTATAATTATCAGAAAAAAAGGTGTATTTTTTTGCGAGAAGGAATATTACTTTCCTCCATGGGCTGAGTCTGACACTGCAGCATCCAAGTGAATGTGCATTATTTTGTTATGGGACGACCATTGTATGTTGAAACCATAACTCTGTGGAAAACTGATAATTGATTTAAAAGCCCCCAAAATGTTACCAAGCATGATGAAAAATGGAGATTAAAGAAAATCAGGTAGAAATCCAATACAGATAAATTGAATTCTTACATATAACATCAGAAAGAGCTCCTGGAAGCTGAAAGTCACGCAATTCATATTGGGGATAAGAGCATCATTGGGTCATGGACATTATACACAATGTGCCAGAAAAAAGAAAATGAAGCCTAAAGGAGCAGTTCATCCTAGCACATGTAAGAACAGCACAGGACATGTAGTACCACACTATACTGTAGAGATACTAGAACTCCATTCACTGCATGCACTGCACTAATACAGAGGTTTTACAAGTAACATGTTCATAATTGGGCAGATCTTGTATCAATCACGTGCTGCAGGTCAGCAGTGTCTGTGGCATTGTATGTTGAGTCTGATTTTAACATACAATGTCCCAGGTTGCATGTTGAAAATATTGCTTTCTGAGGCCATTGTGACTTCAGGGACCATTGTATAGACAAACACTAATAATACCTAGCAGTAAGCTAATAACACACAGACTGTTGTACTGTTCATATCCTCTATTGAGGACACTGGGTAAACATCCACAGGACAAGGAGAAAAAGTGAACCTGTCAATAAAATAACCTGTCAACTTCCCTGTAGTAGCAATCGCCTCCACAAAATATTTCCTGTAAATTATTTGCACAGAGCTTATATGCGTCTATACCCTCAGGCCAACACAGAATCATGACCTTTTAAACCTTTCTGCAGTTAATTTACTGTATACTTTGGTTCAATGTGTTATTGCATCCCCCAGCATCTCTTTAAAGGGAACCTGTCGGGTGGTTTATGCTGCCCTGAGAGCAGGATATGATAGAGGGAGAGAAACTGAGTCTCTGGTAATGTGATGGTTAAATATGATTTTGGAGCCATGATTTCTGATGAAAAAAATGCAAAAAAAAGAGAAAAATCTAAAAAAGTGAAACTAAAAGTAGAGCTGACTCCTCTCACATACAGTGATTGACAGTTTCCTCTGTATACACCCTGACACAGGGAAAGCTGTTAATCACTGGATGTGGGTGGGGTGAGCAGGACTTTCACTGTCTCTTAAAGGGGATGTATCGCTTCTTTAGTTCAGCTGATTCACATGCTCTCATTTCTAAAACCTAGAAATGCAGGGGCTTTTCCTTCCCCCCCCCAAGGGGGAAACATCACCCCCCCTCACTTTTCATGCGGGCTTCCGGACTTCCCCCCCCCCACATTCACTGTGTCTCTCCCATCATCTTATTTTTGTAAAGCTTATACATACCACAGGCTGCATTCAATCTAGACTAAGCACTGATTTTCTCCTCTCACAGCCAGAGCCATATTTCCCACTAGGCACCCGTGGGCACGAGCCTAGGGCGGCACCATTTAAAGGGGCGGCATGGCAGCAGGAGTTTTAAGTTTTTGTTTTTTTTAAACTGCTTTCCTCCGAGCAACCGCCCCCCCCCCCCTTCAGTGGTCAAAGCGTTGGGGCGCTAGTGACTTTATCATTGGGGGGACGCGTTCGCCCCATTAAATGTTTTTTTTTTTTTTTTTCTGCAGAGCGGGACGAAACGGGCACCGGTAAACAACTGCTTTCTGCCTTCCCGGGGCTCGGTAATGACAGCAGCATCAGCAAGTTGCGCTGATCGCCTTCCTTTCAGTGGCGCGGTGCGCTGCTGGGGACAAGAGGGGGGGACGCGTTGTAAAATTACCGACCCCATGTAAATTAAATGAATTTTTACGCATGATAACGCTGCCCAATACTGAAAAAAATTGGGGAACTCCCCGTGGGGGCCCAAAATGACAATACACCCCAAAAAGTTCCCTGAGTGGTGTTGAATACAAGATACCCCATCTTCTGGCAAGGTTTTACCTGTTCTTTTACTTTTTTTCTGTTATGCCCTGCCAGCTAAAACTGCATTTTATTGAAAAAATAAAAACTTTTCATTTTCACCACCTAATGTTAAAAAAATCTGTGAAACACCTGTGAAGTCAATACACTCACTACACCCCTGAATGTATTCCTTAACCCTTTTTTTTAAAAAATTTTAAAAAAAAAAAAAAAAATTTTTTTTTTTTTTATTTTTTTTTTTTTTTTAAAATTTTTTTTTTTTTTTTTTTATTCTTTTCCTTGCAATTCTTGGTTTATTTGCGAAAAATAAAACAAAAAAGGGTTTGGGAAAAAATTTGCCAGTTTTAAAGTTACAAATTTATTAGCAATTTTTCTTATTTTCAAAAAAATTTGCAATACAAATTTTTAAGGGAACAGAGCAGTTCTTACACAGCTTTGAGGGGCCTGTATGTTAGACACCCCCGTCAGTGACTCTAAATGACATCTAAAAAACTGTACCCATTACAGTATTCAAAACAGCAAATTGGAGGTGTTTTAAATTTTTGGGGGAACCCAAGAGGGAAATAAACCTCCTAAAAGCTGTTTTTGAAAATTTTTAAGGATGTAGTTTTCCTTTTTGGGGGGATCTAAAAAAAGCCCCTCAAAAGCCCCGTCAGAAAATGAACTGGAGGCTAAAAAATCTAAAGTTGCAAATTCTCTTGAAAATTTAAAAATTTTACTGCTAAAATTTTAATGCTTTTCCCAATAAAATTAAAGCCAACGCACAATAGAAAAAAGGTAGATGCCAAAACTATAAAAGAATTTTTTTGTTTTAAAGAATTAAAAATTACCCTTCCCTTTTGTGCAGAAAAAGTTTTAACCTTGAAAATTAAAATTTTTTCCAAATTTTCACATTTTGTTATTTTTCACAAACAAAGATTGCATGGAACAAAATGTATTACTAACTTAAAGCACAATGTGTCTCGAGAAGAAAAAAATTTTTTTTTGAATCACATAGTAAGTAAAAAACATTAAAAAGCTTTTTCCACCCTAAATGACACAATTTTTTTTTAAAAAAACAAAACAAAATCGGGGGGTTTTTCAGGATGGGAAAACTGCTGTTTGGGGGGAGGGGGTTTTAAAAAGTCCAGTCAGGAATTTTTCTTCTGATTTTTTAAAAATTTGAAATTCTGCTCCAAATCATATAAAGCTTTCTAAAAACAGACTCAACTTCTCCCCCTCAATCACTCCGCCTGGTAGGGCACAAAACACCAGGGCGGGTTTCCCTTTCAGGTCACAGACTGCTTTTCCCTTAAAATTTTTTTTGTAAAAATTTGTATTTTTTTTTAAACTCACTTTTTGCTCATCCGCATGACAAACAAACATAGGAAAACCCATCGGGGGCAGCAGTAAGCCAAAACAGTAGGGGACACAAGGATTTAGGTTTCGCTCTCAAATGACGGGTATTGGTGTTATTTTATAGCCAGCACCTGTCTTTAGTGATTCAGTGTGTTTACTTGTTTAGATGCCACAGTGAAGCTGACCACAATATTTAGGCAATTATGCAGGAAGGGTGGTGTTGCACTCCCTCCGCCATATTGCCCCCCAATAGCAGATTGGTTGTCATGACTGCCAGGGACCTACTGGAACCCTCATTCCCTCCCTAATCTACCAATCTACTGTTAATGCAGGACATAATAGGAGATCTGTAACTGTTTGTTTTTCTTTTTATACTTAGAACAAAGAAAATGCAAGAAATTTGCAATTAGGGTCAAAAATTTAGGAGCAAAAAAACAAAAAAAATTTTAATAAAAAAAAAACATCATTTTTGAAAATGAAACAAAAAAATAAAAAGGATAATTATTCCATTTTATAAAACTATTTTTAAATTAAACCTATTAACTTGTTAACCACTTCCCTTTTGTATGCAAAACCACCCCCCCAAAATCCCCTGCCTGTATTTAAACCCTCCATAAATATAAATACCCCCCCCCCCCCTGCCATATACAACTGTCCTTTTATTTTGGCCCCCCCTGCCTAAAACCCTCCTGCCTAAAATTTGGTCAATACCCCCTTTACCCCCTCCTGCCAATTAAAGTCCAACCCCCCAAATATACCCTCCTGCCTATTTTAAAAACCCCCCCTGCCTTTCCCCCCTGCCTGGCCTATTTTAAAATTTATATATTTAATTTTTTTATAGCCCACATGCCCATCCCCTTTCCTGCCAAAAATTGCCCCCCCCGCCTGCCTTAAAACACCCCCTTGGCCTCCTGTACCCCCAAACCCTGCCTATGGCTCCCCAAAAGCCTGCTTGAAAAGGGCCCCCTTACCCCCAAACCCGTCACCTAATAGCCCGCGAAAAATGCCGTCTACAGGGAGCCCCTTTTGCTACCTAAACCCTGTCTACCAACCTATATGGCCCCTATAGCCCACCTAACACCTGTCTACCTGTATTGCTTCCTATAGCTGCCTAAACCCTGCCTGTCTACCTATTTGGAGCCCCTTTAGCTACCTAAACCCTGCCTACCTACCTATATGGCCCCTATAGCCCACCTGACCCCTGTCTACCTGTATGGCTCCCTATAGCAAACCTAAAACCCTGCCTGTCTACCTATTTAGCCCCCTATAGCTACCTAAACTCTACATGCCTACCTATATGGCCCCTATAGCCTACCTAAAGCCTGCCTGGCTATTTGGGCCACCCTATAGCCTATTTACCTACCTGTCTACCTATGTGGAGCCCACCTATAGCCTAGCTACCTTTGGGCCCACCTACAGCCTACCTGTGGTCCACCTACTGCCTACCTACCTACCTGGGGCCTAAATACTGCCTACCTAGTGCCAATCTACCTACCTGTGGCCTACCTACCTAGGATCTACCTACCTGGGGCCTATGTACTACCTACCTACCTCAAGTCTACTAACCTACCTACCTAGGGCCTAACAATCTATCTAATGAGGGTCTACCTGCTTATATGATTCGGTGGGGTACAGGTTATAGCTGTAACACAATCTCCAGGGTGTGAATCCTCTGTTCCTCACCTCTCCTCTAGGAGACTGGGCTCTCAAGCTATGGCCTGTACCCCCCTCACCACACCTGGGATGTTTGTACAGAGGTGGGGAGCAGGGAGTGAGGTGCTGGAAAAGTGAGGATTCTAAGATATTTGTGTCCTAATCTGCAGGGACAAGTAGGCCGGGAGATGTCATCATGGTGGTCGGGACAGGATGCAGAACAAAAGAGAAAGTCAACGACTCCGTAGAGAAACGTCACCTGGGAGTCACAAGATGTAACTGCACTGTAATCACTTACAGCTGCAAGAGCTGTGTACACTTTGGGGTCTACCACTAATGGTCACTGGGATGGAGGTTACATACAGTTTGTAGGACACCTGTATACTCTAGTATATACCCCAATAGGGCAATAATATTGATCTTTATTTATTAATAGTATATGGGTATTAGTCAGTATGTGGTGGTAATTTGTGGTCTTGTTCTGGCAGAATAATCAGGTCCATATGTAGTAGTGCTATTGGTAATGTTAATATGGGTATAGTGGGATTTGTTTGGTAGCAGTATGATGGTGATATCTATGGTGAGCTTGTAACAAAGCGGGAGCGGCGTGGTCTGCCCTCCATACTGAAGAATGGGTATGGTTGGCCACTCTTGCAGATAAGAAAGCGAGTGGTATGGTTGGCACTCCTTTCAAGTTCTTTTCAATTGCGGGAGAGACGATGTGGGACTTTCTGTAGTGACGTGTACCGGCGTAGAAATAACACAGACCCGAAAAAACAGCTAACCGGAGAACTGTGGCTTTACCCTTTCCTTTCCTTTTCCCCCAGCAACGACACTTGTAGCACAATCCAGTCGTCCACATTGAGTTTCAACCAGCTCCAGTAGCACGCACTCATCCAGCAGTTCCAGAGGGAGCTCTCTCTAGCTCAACCTCACTGTTCTACCCTGACTGACCTTCCGTGGGTCCTCCACTCAGCTCAGGGGTGGCTACCTCATACTTCAGCTGCGTTCACGGCCTCTCTTGCCCTTTACTCAAATGTGCTCCCAGCTAGAGGCGAAGCTCTGCCCCCAGCTCCTCCCCGGCTTACTGCTGTCAACGGAAACTATTTACAAGTCCTATTTTTCTTAGGGCTTCTTCTTTGCCTTCCATTCAAATCTGCCTCCTCTCATCTCCAGCCAGAATGATGAGGGTGATGCTCCCTGCCCACTATCCTGTGTCAGAATCTCCAACAGACTTCCCCCTGCTGGCAACTAACCCCCCTTCTGCTTCACAGAGTCTCAGCTCCCTATTGGCTGGGGTTATAAACGCTGCTGTTACCAGGCAGACTACAACTGGGGAAAGAAACCTTAATATTAACCAATAGACTCCTGAATCTAACTTTACTATTACTGCTATACCTAAGTCTCTATAGTACAATTACACTACTTACCTAGATAGGGATAACTACAGCTTTGCACATCCTACAAGCTGTTCACTCCTTGTATTATCTAGTAACTGCATGACTTAAGAGTTCCCGGTAAATGTTCGTGGTCGGAGGGAGGGGGGGGGGTATCCAAAAGTTTGCTATGGGGGCCAGGCTTCCCTAGTTATGCCCCTGGTAAGAGATCCACTTTTTGAGAAACTAGGCACAAATCAGAATTTCTTTCAATTTAGAGACAATTGTCTAACCATGGATTGATGTGTACTCAGTTCTTTAGTATTTCTTTTGTTGCCTTCTTCAGGGTCATGTATCTGTATAACATTTTTGGAAGTCTTGCATTAGTTGTGTGCACAAAGCCATGGTTCAAACTAACTGATCTCTCTTGAGACGAACAGACTCATAAGTAACCAGTGTTTAATGAGTAAAGCATGAAACTTGCACTTTTTATGTCACTCATTGACTGAAACACCTTTAATTATTTAGCTATTGGACAATTCATTAAAACAAAGGTTTATTTACTTTATTTCCCCTGCACTGTGGATGTGTACTCAATATGCACATAAACAGACCCAAAAACTGTTTGTGTGCTATGAGTTTAGTTAATTTGTGTTTGCAATAATTGTGAGTTAAGTGACAATTAGACCACATTTTATTAGTAATCATTGCAGATATTCAGGTAATTCCAAAGGGTTTACTTTGTCTTGTAACTATACATACAACTCCTAATCCAAAAAAACTGGGGCACTGTGTAAAATGTAAAGAAAAAAAGAATGTATGATTTGGAAATCTCTAATAGCCATATTTTTTTCACCATAGAACAAGGAAAATATATCAGAAGTTGTAAGATAGACATTATTCCCATTTAATTTGAAAAAAACTAACTTATTTAAAAATCGATGGCAGCAGCACATCTAAAGAAAGATGTGACAGGGTCAACAAAAGTCTGAACTAATGAAAAACAGCTGGAGGGTCAATTTTAACTAAGTCACATGACTGTGTATTAAAGAAGCAGAGTCTCTTGGAAGCAAAGATAGTCAGAGGTTCACTATTCTGTGAAAAACTGCATCTAAAAATTGTCAAGGTATTTTAGAAAAATGTTCCTCAACATAAAATTAATATCACACCATCTGCTGTATATATCTTCAAAACGTTCAGAGAATCTAGAGAAATCCATGTGCACAAGGGACAAGTCCTACAGTCTATATTGAAGGCTTGTGATCTAGAGGTTATCAGGGGGCACAGCATTTAAAACAGCCATGATTTGATCCTGCAGATCACTGCATGGGCTCCTCAGTACTTCCAGAAAAAATTGTCAGTGAATACAGTTCGCAATGCAATCCACAATTGTAACACAATTCAGAAACAATGCCGTTTTCTCTTGGCCAAAGTTAATTTAAAATAAACTGGGGCAACTTAGAAAATGGTTTTGTGGTTGGATGAATTAGTATTAAAATTCTTTATGGAGACTGTGGATGCCATATGCTGCGAACTCAAGAGAAGAGGGAGCATCCAGCTTAGTGCACAGTTCAAAAGCCTACATGTCCGATGATATGTGGTTGCATTAGTGCCTATGGCATAGGCACTATTAATATTAAGCAGAATATAGAGATTTTAGAACAAAGTATGCTTTCTTCCAAACAATGTCTCACTCAGGGAAGGCCTCGCATATTTCAGCAAGACAATGTTAAGCAAACAAAGAGAGAATCAATATCTAGGTAAGTTATTTTTTTCAAATGAAATAGAATCTATCTATCTATCTATCTATCTATCTATCTATCTATCTATCTATCTATTATCTATCTATCTAGCTGTGGGGAGCTACAGTCAACTGACGGAACCATGAATGCCAAGCTGTATTGTGACATACTGAAGCAGAGCATGATCCCCTCGATTTGGAAAAAGGGCCACAGGGCAGTATTTCAACATGATAATGACCCCAAACACACCTCCAAGACAATCACTGCCTTGCCAAAGAAAATGAGGGTAAAGTTGTTGGACAGGCCAATCATGTCTAGAGACCTTAACCCTGTAAAGCATCTGTGGGGCATCCTCAAATGAAAGATTGGGGCGTGCAAGGTCTTTAACATCCACTAGCTTTGTGATGTCGTCATGGAGGAGTGGAAGAGGATTCCAGTGGCAGCCTGTGAATTTCTTGTGAACTCCATGCCCAAGGGAGTAAAAGCAGTGCTGGAAATAATGGTGGCGACACAAAATATTGACATATTCGGCACAATTGGACAATTTTCACTTAGGGATGTACTCACTTTTGTTGACAGAGGTTTAGACATTATGGCTGTGTGTTGAGTTATTTTGAGGGTACACCAAATTTATCTATCTATCTATCATTTCAACTTAAACCAGCCACAACCAGGTTATTCCCACACAATTTCAGACAGAGGAGTGAAAAGATCAGGAGAGATGTCCAAGAGCCAAAGACCACCTGTGGAGAGCTTCAGAAACACCTGGAATCAACATGTACAATTGTTTCATATAAAACAATAATTAATGCACTCAACCTCTATGGCCTTTATGTACACTCAACACGCAACATTTAAACAAGTCTGTGAAATAGTGGTAGAATATATTCTGCTCAGATGAGACCAAAATTGAACTCTTTGGATGCCATAATACACACCATGTTTGGTGGGCAAAAGGCAATGCATGATATCACCCCAAAAACACCATACCAACAGTAAAGTTTGGAGGTGGGAACATAATGGTGTTGGGCTGTTTTTCAGCATAAGTCACTGGCAAACTTCATATATTTGAAAGAGCGATAAGTAAACATATGTACCGAGACATTCTTGATAAAAATCTGCTGCCATCTACCAGGATGATAAAGTCTCAGGTATGAAGATGCCTTCTCCAGGCTGCATGTTTTAGCTCCTTCCACAGATGTTCAATAGAATTTAGATCAAGGCTCATAGAAGCCACTTCAGAATAGTTCAATCCTTTGCTCTTAGCAATTTTTGGATGTTCTTAGCTGTGTTATTTGGGTTATTATCCTGTTGAAGGACCCATGACCTGCAACTGAAACCACGTTTTCTGACACTGGGCAGCATATTTTGCTCCAGAATGCCTTAATAGTCTTGAGATTTCATTATACTCTACAAAGATTCAAGACACCCTGTGCCAGATGTAGCAATGCAGCTACAAAACATAACCAATCATACTCCATGTTTTCCAGTAGGTGCAAAATTATTTTCTTTGTATGCTTCATTTTTTCGTCTGTACACCTATAACTGACATGACTTGCCAAAAAGCTCCAGCTTTGTCTCATCTGTCCAAAGGACATTGTCCTAGAAGCTTTGTGGCTTTTCAATATGTATTTTGGCAAATTATGATTTGCTTTCAACAGTGTTTTCCTCTTCCATTAAAGGGGTTTTTCCACAAAGTAAAATTGATGTGGAAACCTTGCAAATTAGATAATACACATTTTCACCATTCATCATTATTAAAAATTCTATACTTTTTGTTGTAGCTGCTCCTTCAGTGATCCATTGTTTACAGCTCGTCTCCAGAGGATACGACCAGGGCTGAGAGCTCCTCAGTCCTGGTCAGACATGCTCAGACATCACCTCTCTTCTCAGACAGCTACTGAGTGTTCAAACCCCAGGTGCTGTCATTCTACTCCCATCCTCTGTGCTCCTTAGTAATGAGTCAAACAGTGCAACTAAATAAAAAAAGAAAGCTCAATGAGGTATGTGTACTGATAAAGAGAGAAAAAATCCACAGGTTTGGTTCCTGCAGGGATCTGAACCTAAGACCCTTGTGCTGTGAGGCAAAAACTTTACCTCTGAGCTGCATTGTAGCTAATCACTGTTCTATACCTAAACATACCTTTCTTTGACTAGAGAGAGGAAAGGCATGGTGATGTCATCCTGCTTAGTCACATGATCTGCAATTCAAACAAATCACACACCCCCCCTTCTGAGCACACAGAGCTGAAGAGCTGGATGCAGGAGGTATAAAATGAGATTGTGGCAAAACCCCTTTAAGTCAATTTTGGTAAAGATAGCAATGAATGGTGGGATGTGACACTGATGTAGCTTGAGCTTAGAGTCCACCTCTAATCTCTTTGGAAATTGTTTTGGGCTTTTTGGTTACCATTTGTATTTTCTGTCTCTTCAGTTTGTCATTAATTTTTCTTTTGCGGCCATGTTCAGGGAGGTTGGCTCCCATAGACCTTAAACTTCTGAATAATATATGAAACTGTAGTAACAGGAACATCAAGCCATTTGGAGAGGGTTTTCTAGCCTGTAACTTTAACATGTTTGTCTATAATTTTCTTTCTAATCTCCTGAGACAACTCTCTCCTTAGCTTCCTTTGGTTTATGTTCAGTGTGGTACACACCATGATACCAAACAGCACACTGGCTAGTTTTCACCCTTTAAATCAGCAGATTGAGTGATTACAAGTTTGAAGATACTTGAGATGCTAATTAGAAACACACCTTAGTTTAATATGTCCCTGTAGTGAAATTATTTCTAATCTTTTCTAGGGGTTCCTGCAATTTCATTAGTTTTTTTTTTTTTTAAGTTTTCAATTAAGTCACAATTCAAACGCAATGTCTGATTTTCATAAGTTGCGTTTGAGTAAATTTAAATGTAAATTTAAATGTATTACTTTTGTCAGTTTCAAGTGATTGTGGGCTCATCGGCAGTTAATTAATGGTTACCAACAATTTTGGCCTTGTGTGTATGAGTGCATACATATACACACATGCACACATGGACTAAATTGTTTGTACCCTGGTATATATATACACGTCTTTTGCGGTTGTAGAAGTTTCCACAGCAGAGCAGGTGTCAAAATAGCTGATGGCTTGTCAGCATTTATTGCAAGGGTGCAGTAAAACAAAAACTTTACAGCAAACAAAAATCCTTGCCTGTCTGACACTAATTAAATATCCAATGGTCCTCTTTACCAACTGGTGGGCTTCTCCCAGCCAGCTAATAAAGTCCAACACCCTGCAACCCTCTTTGACTCATCACTGCTTGTCTTCTCACAGTCTCCAGCCAGAAGGCAAAAATCAGCCCTCACTGTCCTTCTAGCTTCCCTTAAATAGCTACCTGCTTTAATCACCTCCCTAGTGTGGTCTCCTATGCTCCTCCATCCAGAGGAGGAATCTGGGAGAGATATACCTTCCATCCAGCACCATACCAGACATTTTGTTACATATCTTCCCCCTCGCTCAGGCCCATGGGTCTGGGCAACTGTCACCAAACAACAGTTCACTCTGAAACATGCATCTGCATTTCCCTGCAGTCTTCCTGGCATGTGTTCAACTGTAAAGTTGTAGGTCTTTCTTGTCACTCTATTGTTCTTCTCTTTGTACATCCACTTTAGAGGGGCATGGTCTGTGACTAACCTGAACTTCCTCCCCAATAGATAGTTCTTAAGCGACTCCAAAGCCCATCTGATGGCTAGACACAACTTCATGCTGGTTTAACTTCTGGCTCGGGTACATTATGAGATGTTCCGCCCCATCGCTAACCGGTGACAAAACGGCTCCTATGTTTGTCTCAGACATGTAAGTCTGTACCTTCAACTCCCTCTTAAAGTCAGGAGTGACTATTATCGGCTGTGAACACAGAGCTTGCTTTAAGGTATGAAACACCTTCTCTGCTTAAGGGCTCCATTTCACCATCACTTATTCTATAACTTTGGCAAAATTGGGTATAAACCATCTGTAGTACCTAGTGATGCCCAAGAATGCCCTCACTTATTTTTTTATTGACTGTCTGGGACCACTTTTCAATTTCATCCACCTTGTCATTCCAGGGCTTCACTACACTCCTTCCAATTATGTACCCCAAGTCTCCTCTAGACCAATGTTACATTTCATGGAGTTTGTTGTCAAACCTCCTAGTCACAGGTCGTCATTCACTGCCTGTACCTTCAGTAAATGCATCTCCCAGTCAGGTCTATGTATGACTATGACGTCTGGGTATGCAAAAGCGTACCCGTGATGTGGTCTCAAAACCCGATCTATTAATCTTTGGAACATTGCCGGGGTCCCATGTAGACCAAAAGGCATAGTCACACATTGGAATAACCCTCTGGGCGTGGAAAACGTTGTTTTCTCTTTAGCTGAGTCAGTCAAGGGTATCTGCCAATAACCCTTTTGTTAAGCCTAATGTTGTGATGTACCAGGCAGTAACCCAGTTGATTTATGAGTGCATCAACTCACGACATGGGATGTGCATCAAACTTTGAGACAGCACTCAATTTCCTGAATTTGTTTCAGAACCAGATAGTACGAACTGGTTTCGGAATTATCACAATAGGGCTAGACCACTCACTATGGGACTCTTCAATTATCCCCAGTTCAAGCTTGTCCTTAATCTCTTTTAAAACTGCTTCTTAAAACTGTACAGTTTTTCATATATAGTTGAAACCAGAAGTTTACATACACTATGTAAAAAGACACATGTGCATGTTTTTCTCACTATCGTCATGCAATCAGAATAAACCTTACCCATTTTTGGTCAATTAAGGTTACCAAAATTATTTATTCTTGCCAAATGTCAGAATAATGAGAGAGAGAGAATTCTTTAAGGTATTTTTATTATTTTCTGCAAAGTCAAATGTTTACATACATTAGAATTACTATGCCTTTATACAATTTGGGACAGCCCATATGAGGATGAAATGTCTTTGGAAACTTCTGGTTTATTGGCAACATCTGAGTTAATTAGAAACACACCTGTGGATGTATTTTAAATGCACACCAGAAACACACCGAGTCTAAAGCAATCAGCCAAGGTAACAGGTAGAGAATTGTGGACTTGCACAAGTCTGGAAAATTATGGAAGCAGCTCTACGCCCACAGCAAAGAAATAGGGCTAAAAAATCTGCCCAAAATGATGCAACAGACTGTCCACTTGGTGTGTTAAGTCACAACTCACCACCATATGGTCCAAATAACAAAAAATTCCAGATGTCAGCATCTTCATCAAGTGGGTGTAATTTTATTCACTCCATGTGAGCAAACATACAGCACGTTTCAGCCCTTAAACAGTGGCCTTTCTACAGCAGTACAACGTTATACTACTTGAGAAAGGCCACTGTTTAAGGGCTCAAAGTCCTGTATGTTTGCTCACATGCAATGAATAAAATTACACCCAGTTGATGAAGATGCTGGCATCCGTGGAATTTTTTGTTATTTGCACACGTCTGGATCATCCTTGGGTGCAATTTCCAGTTACCTGAAGGTGCCTCGATCATCTGTACAAACAATTATACACAAGTACAAACAAGAGGGGAATGTCCAGTCATCATAACGATCAGGAAGGGGACGGGTTCTGTGTCTCAGAGATGAATGTGTTTTGGTCCAACATTTGCAAATCAACCCAGGAAAAAAATCAAAAGACCTTGTAAAGATGCTGGCAGAAGCTAGTAAGATTGTGTCACTATCCACAGTGAAAATAGGAACTGTATCAACATGGGCTGAAAGGCCACTCTGCCAGGAAGAAGCCATTACTCCAAAAGAAACATATAAAAACCAGATAAATTCCATATACTCTTTAAAGATGGGAGTAGCAGCTGCAGTCCAATCTTGCATCTGTGATACATACTCTATCATGCTTTGTATGGGATGCCCTGTCCTTCCCATGTCTCTTTTTCCACATCTAATAAACCCCCGGAATGCCGACCATATAAAAGCTCAAGTGGTGAAAACCTGGTAGATGACGGGGGTACTTCCCTTATAGCAAACAGTAATTTGGGTAGAAAAAACATCTAAATTTTTCCAATATTTCTCCACTACCTACTTCAACATCTGTTTCAGCTTTTTGTTAAAACACTCTACCAGCCCATCTATCTCTGGGTGATATACCAAGGTCTATAGCTGGTCTAGCCTGTGGAGCTCCTTCATTACTCTAGACATGAAGGGGGTTCCTTGGTCTTTAAGGATATCCTTAGGAATGCACACTCTACTAAACATATTTACCAATTCTTTGACAATTGTCTTATTGTGCAGGGGTATGGCCTCGAGGTACCATAGTCCATTAAGACCAAGATGTGTTGGTGTCCACATGTTGACTTCAATTAGGGACCCACTAAATCTATCCCAATTCACTCAAATGGTACTTTAAGGATGGGTAAGGATATCAATAGTCTGCAAAAGTGCGGCATAGAGGCAGAAATCTGGCACTCAGGACATGATTCACAGTGCTCTTTGACCTCATGTACAACCCCTAGCCAAAAAAAACTTTTGCAAGACTCTCTCAGTGGTTTTCTGGACCCCCATATGGCCACTCATAAGGTGTCCATGTGCAAGATCCAAGAAAAAAGTCCTCCTATAAGGCTTCGGGACTACCAACTGCTGGATCACTTTATTGCCCTTTTTGTCCCCCCGATAAAGCAAATCATGCTCCCTGGCTATGTACGGAAAAGCCAGCCTGGTGACAGGTTCTATAAGCTCTCCATTAGCCACCTTAACATTTTCCCGTGCCCGGTGAGTGTCGGATCCTTCAATTGTTCACTCTGGAAATCATCTCTCCTGTATTCAAGGTCCAGCATGACCTGGAGAGAGACCTCTTCAGGCTCGGACTCGGGTTCATCTAGGTCACATGCCATAACAGTAAATTGAAATATGAGGGGTCTATTGGGTGACCTTTCCTCTGCTGGGGTTCGCTGACTCATTTAGGGCATTTTATGCTATGGCCCCATAACTCCCAGATATGGGGAAAATCCCTCCCAGGATTACCTTGTAGGCTAATGTCGGTACTAACCTAACCTTATGCGACACTGGCCCATACAGTGTCATAAAATGCACCACAGTGGTTTGGTACTCACATGTGTCCCCATGCACACAGTTGATGCCAAACGTGTCTAAGGGGGTGTAAGGAGAATTAACCAGGTCAGCTTTTACAAGGGTGTCCACACTCCCTGAGTCCAATAAAACTTTTAACCTTTCCCCGTTCATATATATGTCTTTCCGAACTCTCTATACCTGCAGTAGTACATTCCCCCTGCTTAAAGAAAGATATGCATCTTTTATGTAATGCAGTCACATTGCATTGGTTCAGAAGTCATAGGACAGTTCATGGCAATATTACCCCACTCATGGTAGAAAAATGCAGTGTTCACTACATAGTCCTCCACGCACAAGACTCCCTAAAGTCCATCTCTGTCTAGAATACCTATGGTCCCCAGATCAGTCTTACCAGGTACTCCTGAAAGTTTTGGCATCCAGACGACTGATGGCTGGCACAGAAGGCTTTCTCGTAGGCCTCCATCAGGCAATCTCAATCGAGCGAACACCAGCTGGTCGGTTGTTTTGCGGTTGAAATGCTTAACATTCTAATTACATCCAGAATGTGCATACATAGTGGAATTAGCTCTCCGGGTTGCTTAACATTTCCTGATCAAGTGGACAAATCATAGATCTCAGAATGGGGAGGTTTATCCACATCACATGACCACATTTGCACTCTCTGAACTTGGACCGCTGAGGTGTCCCCCAACCAAGCCAGGATCTCTGTTTTAAGTTGGTCATAGTCCTGTGCAACCTCAAGTTCCAGGTCAAAGTAGGCTTGTTGTGCTTTCCCGATCAGAAATGGGGCAAGCAGACCCGCCCATTTTTCCTTGGGCAATAATTCCAGTGCAGCAGTCCTTTCAAAGGTGGCTAGATAGGCCTCAACATAATCTTCCCAAGCAATCTTCTTCAAGTACTGGGTTCCATGTTAGGGCTGGGGTTCTGACACTGCTTGGGTCACAGGCTGACTAGCAACTTGCTGCACCCGCTCCTGCAGGACTTGGCGGTCCTTAGTGGCGGCCTCCTGTAAGTATGCCAATTGGGTCGCCTGGATATGGTTTATCTCTTGTTAAGTATGCATGGCCTTGGTATGCGCGTGCTGTAGCTGCTGCTGTTGCTGCTGCTGCTGGAGATTTGCCTGCACCAGGTGTTTAATTACCTCTTCCATGGCGGTTAATGTTGTCGAACTCTGAGCTGCGGCCTTAATATTAGTGCCATAAAGTGACCATAAAGTGGTAGATACCACTGTACACAGGCTCTACAGACTGTATATTCCCTACATATAGTGACCATATTTTGGTAGATACTACAGTCATGGCCAAAAGTTTTGAGAATGATACAAATGTTAATTTTTACAAAGTCTACTGCATCAGGTTTTATAATGGCAATTTGCATATACTCCAGAATGTTATAAAGAGTGATCAGCTTAACAGCAATTAATTGCAAAGTCAATAGTTGCCTAGAAAATGAATTTTTTCCCCCAAAACACATTTCAACTTCATTGTAGGCCTGCCTTAAAAGGGACCACTAACATCGTTTCAGTGATTGCTCCATTAACACAGTGGGGTGTTGATGAGGACAGGGCTGGAGATCAATCTGTCATGATTAAGTAAGAATCACACCACTGGACACTTTAAAAGGAGGCTGGTGCTTGGCATCATTGTTTCTCTTCTGTTAACCAGGGTTATCTCTAAAGAAACACGTGCAGTCATCATTGCACTGCAAAAAACTGGCCTAACAGGGTAGAGTATCGCAGCTAGATAGATTGCACCTCAGTCAACAATCTATCGCATCATCAAGGATTCAAGGAGAGAGGTTCCATTGTTGCCAAAAAGGCTCCAGGCGCCCAAGAAAGACACAAGCCCAGTGACCGTCTCTTAAAAGTGTTTCAGCTTCGGAATCGGGCTACCAGCAGTGCAGAGCTTGCTCAGGAATGGCAGCAGGCAGGTGTGAGTGCATCTGCACGCTACTGTGAGGCGGAGACTCATGGAGCAAGGCCTGTGTCAAGAAGGGCAGCAAAGAAGCATTCTCTCCAGAAAAAAACATCAGGGGACAGACTGATATTCTGCCAAAGGTACAGGGAGTGGACTGCTGAGGACTGGGGTAAAGTCATTTCTCTGATGAATCCCCTTTTCCGAATGTTTGGAACATCTGGAAAACAGCTTGTTCGAGAAGACAAGGTGAGCGATAGCACCAGTCTTGTTTCATGCAACTGTAAAGCATCCAGAAACCATTCATGTGTGGGTTGCTTCTCAGCCAAGGGAATCGGCTCTCTAACAGTCTTGCCTAAAAACACATCCATGAATATAGAATGGTACCAGAATTTCCCCCCAAGAGCAACTTCTCCCAACCGTCCCAAGAGCAGTTTGGTGATCAACAATGCCTTTTCCAGCATGATGGAGCACCTTGCATAAAGCAAAGGTGATAACTAAAGGGCTCGGGGAACAAACATAGAGATTTTGGGTCCAGGGGTTTGAAAACTCCCCAAATCTTAATCCTTTGAGAACTTGTGGTCAATCATCAAGAGACGGGTGGACAAACAAAAACCAAAAAATTGTGACAAAATGCAAGCATTGATTGTGCAAGAATGACTGCTATCAGTCAGGATTTGGTCCAGAAGTTGATTGAGAGCAGCCAGGAGAAATTGCAGAGGTCTGAAGAAGAAGGTCAACACTGCAAATATTGACTTGTGGATTAACTCATTCTAACTGTCATAAAAAGCTTTTGTTAATCTTAATATGATTGCATTGTATTTCTTATGTGATAAAAACATCTGACAAACGCACATAAAAACCAGAGGGCAACAGATCATGTGAAAATATAATATTTGTGTCATTCTCAAAACTTTTGGCCATGACTGTAATGTACACAGGCTCTGCAGACTATATATTACCTCCATACAGTGACCTTACAGTGGTTGATACAAGTGTACTCAGGCTCTGCAGACTCTATATTACCTCCATACAGTGCCCATATAGTAGTAGATAGCAGTGTACCCAGGCTCTGCAGACTGTATATTATCTCCATACAGTGCCCATATAGTGGTAGATACAAGTGTACACAGGCTCTGCAGACATATAAGTGATTACAGTGCAGTAACATCTTGTGAGGTTTCTCTGATGAGACATTACTTTCTCTTTTCTTCTGCATCTGGTCCAGACCATCATGATTACTTCTCCCGACCACCACTTGTCCCTGCAGATTTAGACACAAATATCCTAGAATCCTCACTTTTCCAGCTCCTCCCTCACTGTCCCCCCCCTCTGTAAAAATTTCCCATGGGTGGGAGAGTGTGTACAGGTCATAGCTTAGAGACACAGTCTTCTATAGATGTGGAGCGGAACAGAGGACTAATATCCTGGAGACTGTGCTACATGTATAGCTTGTACCAAGGGGCGTTGCTAGGGTCCTAAAACATCCGAGGCCCGACCCCTCTGTGTTATGTTTTGCTCAGTTGGGCGGGGTTCACACGGCACTTTTTACGCCCCATCTTGAACAGTGGCATGCATTTTTACAGAAAACAGTGTATGTTCCTGTCAGTTTATTTTAAACATAGTCCACATAGATCCTTTACATCACCTTAGCAGTGCAGTTTAGAATGAGAATCAGCGCTGACAAATTAACTTTTTCAAAACATCTCACCAACGTATGACACAGTAATACCCCTAAATAATAGTTATACAGGTGCCGAATATTACACCTATACATGGAGCAAATATACCATATGTATGATTGTTACTAAAGAAAATCCTAAAATACTAAGACCCAATAATATTACTACTTAAGGACTAAATAATACTGCCAGACCCTGACTAAACGCGACCACCACATGTGACAACCAGCTCTAAACAGGTGCTCTACAGACATATATCACCACCATACAGTAACCAGATAGTGGTAGATGCTAGTTGTATGCAGGCTCTGCAGACATATGAGTGATCACAGTGCAGTTACATAAAATGACTTGCAGGAGACGTTTCCTCTGATGGGAGTAGTTCACTTTCCTTTTTCTTCTCCATTCGGCCCAGACCACCATGATGACGTCTCCCAGCCATGTCTTCTGCAGAATTTACCACACAAACATTTTAGAATCCTCACTTTCCAGCACCTAGATACCTACCTGAGGGGTGGGGGGTTATATACCTACCTAACTCATGGTGGCCTAGATAGGAAATCATATTTATCCTGCAACCTCCACAACAAGATGCTTTCCTATGATAGAAAAGCCAGGGGCCTGCTGTGAGGGATTAGGAGTCACTCAATCTTTCCCCTAACAGGCCCCCAGTAGGTAAGGAGGTATATAGACCCCCCAACAGTTTGGATGTAGGTCTATCTAGGTTCCCTCAAAGTAGAAAGGTAGATATATAGGCCAGCCCTCCAGTAAGTAGGTAGATATATAGGTCCCCAAGCAGGTAGGTATATAGGCACTTTCAATAGCTAGGAAGGTAAATAGGTCCCTTCAGTAGGTAGGCGGTAGTTATATAGGTCCCACAATAGGAAGGTAGAAAAGTGCCCCCCATAGGCTGGTGGATACATAGATCCCCCGGTAGGTAGTTATATAGATATCACCAGTATGTGGATAAGTATATAGGTCCCCTAGTAGGTTGGTAGGTATAAAGGACTTCCTAGTAGGTTGGCAAGTCTATAGATTCCCAAGTAGGCAGATATGCAACCCACTATATAGGCAAGTATATACAACCCCCCAGTAGTTTGGTAGGTATAGGTCCCCCCCAGTAGTTTGGTAGGTATAGGTCCCCCCCAGTAGTTTGGTAGGTATAGGTCCCCCCCAGTATATAGGTAGGCATAAGTCCCAAAGTATATAGATAGGCATAGGTCCCCACAGTATATAGCTAGACACAGGGCTCCCCAGTATATAGACAGGCACAGTGCTCCCCAGTATATAGACAGGCACACATCCCCCAGTATATGTAAGCATAAATCCCCCAGTCTCTAGGTAAGCATAGGTCCCCCCAGTAAATAGGAAGACATAGGTCACCCCAGTATATAAGAAGGTATAGTTTCCCCAAATATATTGGTAGGCATAGGTCCTCCAGTATATAGATACACATAGGTCCCCACAGTAAATAGGAAGGCATAGGTTCCCCTAGTATATAGCTAGGCATAGGGCTCCCCAGTATATAGCTAGGCACAGGGCTCCCCAGTATATAGACAGGCACACATCCCCCAGTACATAGCTAGGCGCAGGGCTCCCCGATATATAGACAGGCACAGGTCCCCCCAGTATATAGCTAAGCACAGGGCTCCCCAGCTTATAGCTAGGCACAGGGCTCCCCAGTATATAGCCAGGCACATGGCTCCCCAGTATATAGCCAGGCACAGGTCCCCCCAGTATGCAGACAGGCACAAATCCTCCCAGTATATACACAGGCACAGGGCTCCCCAGTATACAGCTAGGCACAGGTCCCCCCAGTTTATAGCTAGGGACAGGGCTCCCCAGTATATAGCTAGGCACAGGGCTCCGCAGTACATAGCTAGGTACATGGCTTCCCAGTATATAGCTAGGCATAGGGCTCACCAGTATATAGCTAGGCACAGGTACCCCCCAGTATATAGCTAGGCATAGGGCTCACCAGTATATAGCTAGGCACAGGTCCCCCCAGTATATAGCTAGGCACAGGGCTCCCAGTATATAGCTAGGCACAGGGCTCCTCAGTATTTAGCTAAGCACAGGTCCCCCCAGTATATATCTAGGCACAGTTCCCCCCAGTATATAACTAGGCACAGGGCTCCCCAGTATATAGCTAGGCACAGGGCTCCCCAGTAGATAGCTAGGCACAGGTTCCCAGTATATAGCTAGGCAGAGTTCCCCAGTATATAGCTAGGCACAGGGCTCCCCAGTATATAGCTAGGCACAGGTCCCCCCAGTATATAGCTAGGCACAGGGCTTCCCAGTATATAGCTAGGCACAGTACTCCCCAGTATTTAGCTAAGTACAGGTCCCCCCAGTATATAACTAGGCATAGGGCTCCCCATTATATAGCTAGGCACAGTTCCCCCCAGTATATAACTAGGCACAGTTCCCCCCAGTATATAGCTAGGCACAGGGCTCCCCCGTATATAGCTAGGCATCGGTCCCTAGTATATAGACAGGCAAAGATCCCTCCACTATATATCTAGGCACAGATCCCCCCAGAATATAGCTAGTCACAGGTTCCCCCAATATATAGCTAGGCAACAGTTTCCAAGTCTATAGCTAGGCACAGGTCCCCAGTATATAACTAGGCACAGGTCTCCACAGTATATATCTAGGCACAGGTCCCCCCAGTATATAAAAAGGCACCCGGGGCCCCCGTTTAAGTTGACACCGGGCTCCCCCGTATATAGTAGGCCCCCAGGGGTTCCCCCCCCCATAATTTAGGCACTGGGCCCCCAGTTTATAGAAAGGGAAAAGGTCCCCAGAATTTAGGGCAGGGCTCCCCAGTTGCAGAATTTAATGTCCGCTGGGCTTGTGGGTCCCAGTTTTCCCCTTAGCTGCAGTGGTAAAAATTTTGGGTCCCCTGACTTCCGAGTGACGTTTCAGGGGGGTTTTGATAGCCCCGTGGGGCCGATAATTTGCATAAAATTTTAAATGAGACTGTCAGTCTGTGGGTTTAGTGTGACCCACAAATTACCAGTGGCAGCTAAAAGGATAACGCTCTCTCCTCCCGGGGCCCTGTGCAAACAGTGGGGGGTCCCCGGGATTTAGGGGAGGAGCGGGCATTAAATAAAGTAGTGCCCCCCGCCCCAATTTTTGTTTTTCAAGAGAAAAACAATGTGGCGCTGCGCTTTCTATAGTGAAGGGGGGCCCGGGAAGGGAATGAAACATTTTTTTGGGGAGAAAGGGAATTTATCCGGGGCACGGCCCGGTAAAAATTTCCCCGCGGCACCCCTGCTTGTACCCCCCAGAATTTTTATTACCCCGTAGGGGTGGCCCCGGTAGTAGGTAGACCCTGTTAGAAGGTTGGTAGGAAGGTAGGGTGGTAGGCCACAGGTAGAGGTACCCCCCCTTCGATGGGTTGTTGGGCCCCTGGTGGGTGGGTGGCCAAAGTAGGTGATTGGGTTTGGGCTCCGACAGGTAGGCATAGTAGTGGTTGTGGGCAATAGGTAGTAATGGTCCGTCGGGTTTGTAGGCTACGATGGTAGGTGGGAAAAATTTGCCCTGGTAGGCGAAGTTAGGCACCCCCGGATAGGTAGGGGGGAAAGCCCAGGTGGAAGCCCCCGGTTGCAGGTAGCCCCAGGTAGCTAGGTGGTGTAGGCAGGAAGGTGTGATGTAGTAGCCCCCCAGGTAGCTTTTTAACTGGGCCCCTAGGTAGAGGTGTAGTCAGGTATAGGGTAGGTAGGTGTAGGTGAGCCCATGGGTAATAGGCAGGTAGGCGGGTGGGTGCGGGGGTGGGTGGCTGTGGGGGCCCTTGATAGGTGGTTAGATGGGTCTGGTAGGTAGGCAAAGGTGGCCCTTGGTATGGTAGGAGTAGGAGGTATTTTAAATAAATTAGGGGCCCCCCTGTGGTGGGTAGGCTGGGCCCCATTAGTAAAAAAAAGAAAAAAAAAAATTAACCCCCTCCCCTTTCTTTTTCCCCGATGGAGAAGTGGGGGTTTGGTTTCCCCCTGTGAATGATTGCTCTTTGGCGTCCAGCGCTTTGGGGCCCGAGTTGGTAGGCTTAAAGCCTTGGTATGTTAATGGCTTTTTGGGGGTAATTGGGCGCGGAACGGGGGCGGGGGGGGGGGGGGGGGGAAAGGGGGGGGGGGGCGGCACCTTCCCGGCCAATAGATTTCATTCCCAGGGGGGCGGTTTAGCCGCTGGTAATTCACTGTACTTTTTTCTCCCCGCGGCGGATTCCCGAGCAGGGAGGGAGACGAAAACCCCTAGTTCTTTGAGAAGTGCATTCCGTAATGCGGGGGTTTTTTTCCAAAATTCGGCACTACGGGTTAAATTAGGATGAAATAGCCCCATTTTAAGCCGGTGAACTAGCCAAGGTTCAGGAGTTAGTGTAGGGAGGCGGCAGGCTCTGCTCGGGCCCACAAGTCACTCCCCTTAAAACCTCGGGACTGTTTTATGGGTGAATTCAAGGCTTTTCCCCGGTATATGGCGCATACGGGTTTTGTCCCGTATATTCGGTGTTTTTAAAATTGGTGGCCAGCACGTACTTCTAAAGCGTCGGTCCCTTTTACCCCCCTTTTCCCCGGGGATTTTGTTTATATAGTACTCAAGAGTGCTAGATTTCCCCCAGTATTTGTGGATGTCTTGGGCGTATTGCAGAGCAATTATGCCCCAAAGTATAGCCCACAAATACGCTGGGGAAAACATACCTAACTGAACTTGTGAATATTTCCTATTTATTATTTTAAATGCCAAGGAAAAAAAAGGGTGACATTGTCCCTGCTAATTGGTGCCCCAAACTTAGCCCATTCAGGTGCTGTTAGCAAAGTTCACAATTTTATCCTATCAGTTGTTTGCCTGCCCTGTTGGGCATAAAATTGGCTTCAAAAAGGGGTCAGAACTACAACCAAAGGGTCTTTAGTCAAGGCCCGGTGTTCCCTGCATTGCATACATTCTTATGTCAGTGCATAAGAGAAAGTGCACGACCCCCCCCCCCCCCCCCCCCCCCGGGGGGCTTGTCAATAGCCCCCAACACTATGAGCATCAAGTAATGATTTGTTTGTTTAGTAATGTCAGTTTTCTCATGTAAATACATTGAAAAATCTGTCAAATTTTGAACATTTTTTGCCACTTTTTTGAAGATAAATCAAGGCGGCTGCATGAAGTACCGTGAGGATATACGCGGCGAAGTTTTCGATCTTCCACAGTGTTTCTCACACTTGCACAGGCCAGAATGTTTTTGAACATTAATTTAAGCAAAAGTGTAAATAAATCTAAAATTTGGTTAATAAGGCTGTAGCAAATGGGGGGTGTTATGTAGAAATTCCATTTGCCAAAGTTTTAGATGGTGAAATTTTGGGTTACAGACAGGATTTCCCCGCTAAGAAATAGAGGCAGGAAAACATTATTATAGATCAGTTCAGCCTCCGTCGCCTTGAAGGTGAAAAACAGGAAACAATTTCATAGATTCGTCAACTCTTCAAATATTGAAATGTGGTGATTTTTCACAGGACACTGCTGCGGTAACTTCCACTTGTGGCTCTCCAGCTCCAGCTTCAACTCTCAGAACAACAAACAGTGCAATCACTTAAAGGGGATGTCCCCACGGAAGGTTTTCGCCCGGGTTTTTTGCCCGGTTTTGGTTTTGCGACCCCCTGAAAAAACCGGCCGAAAATGAGCACAATGGTGCTTATGGAAAAAACCCCTGCAGCAGTCCCCCCCTGAAACGTTTTGCCGCCCGGACACCGGCAAAACATTGTAGAAGCACAATCTTCCGTTTTGGGTTTTCGCGGAATCTGTTTTACATGAAGGGGCGGAAGGGCTTATTCTTCGCTCATCGCGGAAAAAGCCGCCCCCCCCTCCACACCCCTCACGGACGTGGGAGACGGGGCAAAACAGGACAAATTACGGCAGGAAAAACCCTCCGGTATTTGTCTGTTGCAGGGGGATGCGCCCTTTTAATTATACAAGAAACCGATTTTACAACCATGAATTTTAACAACCATCCTGCCCAGATCCTACAGGGTTTTCCTGCCTGGTCTTTCCAGCTTATACCCTTCCATCCTTTTTAACAATTTATTTTTTGGGTTATGCAGACATACCCATTTAACTAATGAAAATAACATTATCCCTCATTCATGACTTGAATTGTCAAAGAAAACAGCAATGTAAAAAAGATTGCGAATCTGTTTAACAAGATAATAAAAGTGTTAACAAAACTGTCCTGTGCCCTTGCAGACTGGTGTTGGTAAGACCTTTGCTTCCATTACATCTCTCGCAGACTGATACTTGTTGAAGGACCTGTTGGGCATATTGATTGCTGGAAGATGTGTTATGTGAGAAGATTTTATTGGTAGAATAGAACCTCCCAGGGGAGGCTGTGAACTCGCGCAACTGGAGAACACTACTGACATCTAGTGACGACCATCAGATCTGCAGCTTTTATCTTTCGGGAGAATGGACTGATGTGACCTGATACCGGGACTTGCAAACATTGAGGAAATCTTTGTCGCTGATAACTGCATATTTTCAACATTGATACTGTTGCTTCACACTTCGTTTTTCACTGTCATGATCTGTAATATAAGTTATCTTTGTTTTTTCTGTTACTGCTCCTGTTGACGGTGGCAGATAGCTACGTGCAGGGCTGCCATCAGTTATCTATTGACTGGTTCAGAGGCCCACACAGCCAAATCAAATGGGGCCCCCACCCATTACTAGTTCTTTTTTTTAACATATCATTGAGCCTCTTTTTTTATAAGGGCCCCTGACAGGAGTACTGCCTGTACTGCCCTATTGGCACTCCTGGCTATGTGCAGTACAATACACACGGTGCTGTTTTTTTTCAAATAATAAAACTCTGGATTTTTAAGTTAAAATGCCATAGGAGATCCAACGGTATTTGACCATCGCCGTACTGAGATTTCTGGCGAGGGTTTCCAGATGGTCCAGTACATAGAATCCGGCGTAATACAGCAGAAGATAGACCAAGCTCTATATTCAGAAGGAATCTGGCGGTTTTCTAAATCCGACAATAGAAAATCTGTGCTGTGTAGACTATAACTCGGATTTCTATTGTGGGTTATGGACACTGGTTACAGTCGGATTTTTGCGGATTCTAAACACTGAAACCACCTAAAAATTCGACCAAAAACCAGTGCAGTGTAGACGTGGCCTTAGGATTCTGTTGCCCAATATTTAACACTGTGAACATTTTGCTATATACATTGCCAAGTCACATTATTATAACCACTTCCTACTTTCAACACCAGCAGTGTGGAGCTCATGAAGGTAGTCAAGTGTTGTCAGCTCCCTTGGTGGGTATATAAGGTGTGTGATAGTCTGGACCCATATCCCTCATTAGGGTATGTTCACAAGGCTTATTTTCGCGTAATTGCGGGCGGATTTCGCCACGTATTGTGCTTAATACGCAGTGAAATGCTCCCCGCAATTATGGTAAACCATAGCTCTCATAGAGAGCTATGGATTACGCCTTGTCCCCCCGCGCGTACAATACGATTACCCGACGTGAGTAATGCATGTCTATGGGGCCGGCACCTGGCCGTACCCCCCCCCCCCCACCCGTATCTCAGGAGTAGGCGCTGATCAGCACGAGCCCCCGAAACACACAGTGTATTGCGGCGCGTACTGTACGTGCCACAATAAACCGTGTGAACATACCCTTACTGTCATGTGTAAAAAGGGCAAGTTGTTAGAGTTGCACAAGTATGATTATCGGCTTTAGGCCAATGGTTGTGTTATTTCAGTGAACTGGTGGCGGCTGCTGCAGTGAAATTGTACTGAGAGTGGATAAATTGTGCCATTGCGAATACTCAAAGTGGAAACTGCAGAGCACCATGTGCCATTACGTGAGAGGTGATAGTTGGCTTGCAAAGTGCACGAGGGGAGACAGAGGCAATAAAGTGGAGCAGTTCGGCGTCAGACAAACCGAGTTCTTACCAGACGTGTCTAAAACAGCAGTTCAGTAAATACTACTGTGTATGGGGCTCTGGAGCAGTTGCATCAAGTTGCATCAGGTGAAAAGGAGTCAGGTTTCACGGCAGTATCAAAATTCGACCTCTGCTGATTGGCCGATGATTGTCTTCTCCAATTAATCATGTGTTCTGTTTCATTGAATGGATGAACGTTGATGTGTAAGGTGAGAATTATCAGAGAACAAACACTCTGCAACCATTGCTGGAAAAACACAAGCTAGTGGTGGCAGCGTTCTGCTCTGGGGAATTTTTTTGGGCATTCTCTGAATCCATCTTTTGCAGATCATGTATACCCGTACATGCTGATTGTCCTCCATGGGGCAGATCGGCTCTTTCAGCAAGATAATGTGACATGGCCAGATATGTCTAACATCGGTTGGAAGAGCAGGACCAAAACTTCCAAGTACTACTTTGACCACTAATTCCCAAACTTGAACCCATTTGAGCAGCTGTGGGAGCACCTTGATGTGTTGTTAGCTCTATGGACCCTTCAGCAGTTGTGAGGTGGAGTCAGCATGACTTCAGATACCTTTAACAACTTACCAGGACTGTATCGAGTCACTGCCAGCCCATCTAGTTGCTGGTGGTGCTGAACATGGCAATTACTCTTTTTAATAGCTGGTAGTGATAATAATCTGACTGTACTGTGTATATTACATCTGCAGTATGTACTGTTTGTATAAGTCTGATGGTATCAGACAGTCCTCCAGCAAAAAAAGGTCTTGCTAAGAGCAGCAAGAAGGAGAGCAGCAACAGATCTTCAATTGCTGTTGGGGGTTGTAGTATGTGCCACAAGATCCACCCTACAGCACTTACAACGTGCGCACTTCTTGTCAACCATCTCCTTTATGGTTGGTTTAAATCTTTCAGGTGTAGTTGATCAATGAATTGGAGCTCCTTGAAGCTGTAATGGTTAAATCGACTGCAGTGGACATTGTATATTCAATGTGCACAACATACACCTGATGTAATAGAAACAATAGGCCTTATTTATCCAAACTGTCTAAGGGTTTGCTCAAACGGCTGATTTTAATGCTTATTTTGGGGTAGACACCTAATCCACCATAAATGATGCGTAAAAAATGACAGAAATCTGAAATTAGGATGCCTCCAACCGATTACAATGTATAATGAGCATCGTCGTTCAGACAACACTGATTTTACTTAAGTATTTCTGGCTCATACTGTCAACGCCTATGAAGAATTGACAACGTGGAGGCATTTTCTGCGCCAACAATACAAAAGTATAGGAGACAAATACTGTATCTTGTTTCCTCATTGAAATTCTGCGCTTGTCGAAAAGCTGTCCTGTGAACTTACCCTTAGACGATGTACATCGAGTGTTTCGGGCGCTCGTGCCAATACGCGCTTACACCTGCGGCGCGGGGGGGGGAGGGAGCAGGACGGCCCCATTGACATTCTTTATTCGCGGCGCGTATTTGCCGCAAGTAATTGACATGTCACTTATCTCCCCACGAGTACTATACAATCGTATTGTACAAGCGGGGAGAGGAGGCGTAATCCATAGTTCTCTATGAGAACTAAGGATTACCATAATTTCGGCACACAACTCGCCCGTTTTAGAGCGCAAATACGCGGCGAAATTCACGCCGAAATTACCCCGTGTGAACATACCCTTACAGTAAGACGGTCTCTGTTGCCCATTCAGAGCTCAGCTTTCTTTTTTTTTAACTTCTCTGTTAAAATGAAACCTGAGTGCTGATTAGGTGCTAGGGGAAACGGAGACAGTTTTTTTGATAAATGAGCCCCAATGTGTGGTATGAGGTCGTTTTGGCATGATACTAGAATCCTAAGTATGTGCAGCTCTCTAGAAAAACATATTGTCATCTTTAAAAGGATTATTCCCATGGAGTATTCCCATTTCATTGATTAGATTAAAGACTATTACCAAATACATTGCTGTTCTGATTTTGCTTTACTTCAGAGACAGAGGGATAACTATCTCCTACTTATTTATACAAGCTTCCCTAGGTTACTGACCACTCTCTGCTCTAGCAGTGGCCGTAGTGGTGACTTCACTTTCTGTTGTACCTTATATGTAAACTAAGCACATCTTACCTTCATCTCACCTCTACACCCACATAGATTGTAAGTTCTTGCCAACAGGACCATCACACCTTTGTGTTTGACCTTTTAGTAGCTTTTTACTATTCAATGTTTCTTTTTTGTCTGTACCCATGTTCTCTACATTGTACAGTGTTATGGAAGATGTTGGCGCTATATAAATAAAGATTATCATTATTAGATCATTTCAGTTTCTCAGCCATATAATTATTATTATTTTCTTCCTTCATTACCTTCATAATTGGGGCCCTCCGATTTAATAATTACTATCTGAATTATAGTTAAAATAGCAGCGCCCTATTCCATATTCAGGCACATAATATGCTGTAATAAGTACAATAGACAAGTGCTGATTTTCTGTACTCATAGCGCCATTGTTGCATTTCATGGCCTTTTTTGTCCTGAGCATCTATAACAAGACACTTCAATAGACACAATAGCATTGTCATTTTCCACAGTGCTGTTAAGAGCTTGCCATTATTCACATTGCTCTCTGTCCTTATTGGGGCTCACAATCTAAATTCCACATTAAAGGGCTTCTCCTATCTGTTAGAAGGGTCCCTTGACAATAAGCTGATCTGAAAGTGTCCCCTTGCTGGGATCTTCAGTGATCAGCTGTAGACTGTGGGGAAACTGGGCAGTAAGTATTTAGTTTCCATACAGCGCCACCACAGGTGAAATAAAGCATTACATAATGTCCATTCAAATCAATTGGTTGCCTGGGTTCTGCAGGACTGGACAGATCTTCCACAGCAAGAGAAGCTCTTTGCAGCTGCTCTATACCCTGGCCGAGAGATGAGTTTTCTGGATATAGGACACCCGTCCATTAACGCAAGGATATGTAAAAATAGGGTTTCTAAACTACAGACCCCCTTCAACATATCTGTATATTTTTGAAGTGTGGAAGGAAACCCGTGCACAGGGAGAACATACAGATTCCATGTTTCCTTGGTCAGATTCAAACCCAGGATGCCAGCCTCACAAGGTAACAGTGCTACCCACTGAGCCTCGGTGCCTCTATGTGTTGATGACTAGAGCCAATGGACCTATGTTAACCCAGATTTCAACATTTTCAAATAACTTGCACCAACACAGATCCTTATAAAAGGCGAACAAAACGTTCAGTGGGGCCAAGGCTCATAAGTATTTTGGTGCCCTTCTTTTTAGCTGATCATCTTCTCCCAACAGCACCTTGGGTGGAAGTTTACTTGGTGAAAAAGCACCAAAAAATTTAGTGACCAGTTTGTGGTCGTATGAAGCAAGAAGGCTCAGAAACAGCTTGAACATTCCTGTCCTGTTTTCCATGAGCAGCGAGTGGGACAGTGGCTTCAGACATGGCAAACAAAGTTTCCAGGCCGGGACCGGACATGGGGGCGCAGCCCTAGTGGGAGGCCCCACATGACCCGGCGCCAGCCGTGGCGTGAGGTCAGGGGGTGGAGTTAGGCACGCTGCATGTGGAAGGGGCCAATATATAAGGCCGCGTCCCGCGCGGCAGTAGTTAGGGGCGGCATTTCAAACTGTCCCACCCTCCGTCCCTTTTTGGTGTTTGAGGGATGCGGTGTTGTGGAGGGTGGTGAGAGGATCTGGACTCAGGTAGATGGGCTGTCACAGTGGCTGGCGGGTTTGGGGTCCTTGGAGGTGGTGGAAAGTAGTGGGGGAGTCAGGCTCCACTTGGCTCCCAGTTGTTGAGTGACCAGTCTGGCGATGGTTGGGGCTCCACAGGGCAGAGTCCTTGGGAGCGGGCAAGAATGGTTAGCCTCCTGAGGTGGCTTTTGGTGCCTTGAAGCTGGGGGCGGATGGCGGGGGGCAATGGCTGAGAGAAGGAGGAGGAGGAGTTGTCACCAGACCATGGTTTTTGGGAAATCACAGCTCCAAGGACCTCAGCACCAGGGTGGTTATGGATGGTGCTGAGTAGGCTTTTGGGAAGGGATAATGGGGTAAAGAAGGGGTATTTGAGGGTTCTTCTGTACCCCTTTTGCGTGTAGGTATTCCTGTTGTTATTTGTTTGTTAATAAAACGGCTGCTGTGGCCAATTTATCCAACCCATGTCTCAGTGTCTTCTTGGGGGGGAATGGGTATGGGTATATTGGACATAGGTAGCCAAGGATAGGCGTTGCTTAGGGTCATGGTGGGCTGCAAGAGTGAGACAAAGTGTATCTGTGTTTGGAGCATACTTGCTAACTCTCCTGTTTTTTTGGGGGGAGTCTCCTAAAAAACAGAATACAAAATAGGCAGGGGGAGATTTTGGACAGTTTGTGGCCTTCCCAGGACAGGGCTAAAACTTCTTGGATTCAGGAGTTAAAAGGTTGGCAAGTATGAGCTACAGAAAAAACAATTAGTCCTGACCAGTGAGACCGCAGATTAGGCTGTGAGTTCTGAGATACTGAGATTAATACTCATGAGTGTATATGCGGCCGCTGTAAATGTGAGCGAGAGGCAGGGCAATGACAGAGGAGTGTGTCTACCAACAACAAAGGTGAGTGAGAGGTCTACACACAGGAGATGAGACTTCAGCGTGAGCGTGCGAGACAGCTAGAGCCTAGAAAACACCCGGTGCAGGAGTTGGAAGATCATGAGTAACAACATTTGGGGCAAGTGCAGAAATTGATCTAATGTTTACCTTTGGCGCAAGAGTATAAATGCCGAGACAGCATTGTGATAGTACGGTTTGGGCTTCCAAATGAAAACCACCATGAAAATTTAACTTGCATATACTGTATGTTTCTTGTAAACCTCATGCTTGAAGTGTTTTTTGCCAGTGAAGTATTTTTTCAAGGGGTTTTGCCACAATCTCATTTTATAGCTCCTGCATCCAGCTCTTCAGCTCTGTGTGCTCACAAGGGGGAATGTGATTTGTTTGAATTACATATCATGTGACCCAGCAGGATGACATCACCATGTCTTTCTTCTCTTTAGTCAAAGGAAGGTCTGTTTCTGTGTAGAACTGTAAGTAGCTACATTGTAGCTCAGAGGTAAAACTTTTGCCTCCAGGCACAAAGGTCCTCGGTTCAAATCCCTGCAGGAACTGAACCTGTGGATTTTATTTCTCTTTATAAATGCACATACCTGAGTGAGGTTTCTTTTTTTTTTATTTATTTGCACTGTTTGGCTAATTACTAATGAGTACAGAGAACTGGAGTAGAGTGACAGCACCTGGGGGTTGAACACTCAGTAGCTGCCTGAGAGGAGAAGTGATGTCTGAGCATGTGTGACCAGGACTGAGGAGCTCTCAGCCCTGGTCGTATCCCCTGGAGACGAGCTGTAAACAATGAATCACTAAAGGAGCAGCTATTTTACTTCATGGCAAAACTCCTTTAAGTTCTGCAATGCAACAAACTATAAGTGTATTTTTCTTGCTGCACCATGTCCTCAAACAAGGGGGTCACCATTAGGCCATACTTGTCAAATTTTTCTACCCATTCTGGGAGATTTTAGCTACAACTCTGGGAAAGCTCATTATCCATCCTTCCAGCCAAGAACATCCCTGATACATCCTTGAATGTTCTTTTTGGGTTGGAGTCTAAATAAGCCAGAGCCCATGTCCCAACCCGGGTTTTGGAAGTCTCCCATAAACAGGAAGTTTTAAATGTAATCATTTGGCCCTTTGCTATACCATAAGATTAACTACATAACCACATCCATTTGACAGTGCTTGCTGACTGCCACAAATTTACTAAACCAAAAACAAAAGGGCTAAAATGTAACTTTTTTGTTCTAACTAAACCGTCCTAATTCTTTTTACACTAGTATTTGAATTTCCGAACTTCAGACTCCCCTAAAGATTGGACAACTTAATGTGTCTTTCCAGATGTACTCTCCCACCTGATCTGGTATCTGGCACAATGGGTATTACATGGTTTCCTTGGCAGCTGTGCCACACTGTGTACAGCAGTGTCTCTCTATGACCATGACAGCTATGACCTGTAGTGTCTCTCTACGGTAGGGAGTGAGTATTCCTGGAGAGAACAGAGCTAAAGGGGATTTTACCATTTGGCAGTTTTACAGAAGCTGCCCTCAACACCTTAAGATTCCCATTTCCTGCGCAGTTCTACAGCATTGAAACGTGGAGGGAGAGGCATGGACCACAAAACCCCCACACTATACATTGATCGACTGCTTTGCAGCAAAATTTTACAAAGATGAACAGGAGGTTCTTTTTGATCAAAAAATATAAGCCCAATTTCACGGCAATCTCTTTAAAGTAGGTCCCTACACTAGGGGTGGCAGCACTGCATGGTGGCCAATGCCACAGCAAAAGCCACACAGATGAGGGGCACAGCCCAGTGGCCCAACAGCCCCACTGCTGCCAGACCTAGCCCCCTGGCTCTAGGCTGCACCACCCCACCAGCACAGCATCACAACAGCAATGGCCACCACACTGCACCACCACCAAAAAAGGAAAGGTTGCCACAGCTACAGTTTTACAGCATTGATTGACATTTAAGCTCTGCCAGCTTCTATTCGTAGCTGTGCTTATTAAAGGGACATTTGTGATGGAGGGATTATGAAAGGCAATTATGCTGTTTAAGCAGAATGTCTGGCTATAAGTATGAACTCATAGATTGTAAGCTCTTGCGAGCAGGGCCCCCACACCATATGTCTCACCTGTAAGTAGCTTTCACTTTGTAATGTCTGTCTTTTGTCTGTAACTATACCCTCTACATTGTAAAGTGCTGCGGAATATGTTGGCGCTATATAAATAAAGATGATTATTAATTAACTCACAGCTGTATATGTCATAAAAGGAAGCTGCAAAGACGGGTGACGTAATTATTCTACAGTCACACTGTTATTTTTGTATTTACTCAGCAGCTAAAGGATGGCACAAGGCTACTGAGCACTTTCTGTCTCTAAGTCTAACGGGTTAAAGTTTCTCTTAGTAAGCTCCCTTTCTTCTGATAAAACTTTGAGATTCTTAGTTCACATGTTTTTGATCAAAAAATGCTTAAGCCACCAACGAACTTACAACGTGATCTCAGGTCGTGTGGTCCTACGCTATCTTTACCTCTCAATAGAGCCAAATTCAGGCCTCTAATTGGGTCAACCGACCTCCATTATCCAGAGAGAAAGCTGCACTCTTATAACAGCCTGTGAAAAGTAGGCGGGGTGCAGGAAACCTAAATGGAGGCATCCCTTCCTCCCTATATAGATCAAAAGCAATATATGCCAGATACAACGTTTAGTTCTGCAAAAAAAAACAACATTTCTGAAAAAACACAATGTGAACCTGGGTACCACTGGCACGGTTTGAGCTTAATATAAAAATATATATATATATATATAATATAATAATATATATAATATATATAATAATAATATATATATATAATATATAAAATATATATGCACACGCACACCATTACCAGTGGCACACCACCATTTATGCTATCATGTATGAAAGATAGCATAAATGCTTCTTTAGGGATTGGATTTCCATGTATTGTATTGCCCTTTCTGCTGATAAGACACATTTTGAAGTGACATCACAAGCCTGGTCACTGCTAGAACAAAGAGATGGTCGATTACCTAGAGGAAGCTTGTATAAGGAAACAGGAGATAAAAACTCCTCTTTTTCTGAAATGAAGCAAAATCAGAGCAGGAATTTATTGGTAATAGAGCTAATTTACTTTTGCCTAGTTAATTAAAACTAATTAATGAAATGGGAATACCCCTTTAATATGTTTTTCTCTAGAGCTGCACATACTTAAATCATAAGTCAGTAAATGATTACTTGACAAATTCAGCCACATTTGATATACAATTTGCAACCATTTTAATGAACACAGCTCCAAAAGTGGAGGAATCACCGAACCTACACATCATACAGAATAACACCTAGGTCCTCTCGGTTACCACTTTGTTACAGGTTCTAGTTATTTGTTTTCACCATTTTTCTCCTTCACAAGATCAAAGAATTATTGTGGTATTGGCAAAGAATAAAACTTCCTAGAGCTTGTGTTTATCATGAAGCTTATAAATCTAACCACAAGCTCTGTTCCTTTTCTTGGTTTATGTACATTTATATGGTGTATACAGAATAAGACGGCGTAGATCAATCTACCTATTGGATTTGTCCAGCGAGGCGTTTGATGTTACATGAACGTAACCGATTGGAGAGGTTGTTAATTGCCCATTGTACTGATCAGCCCTGTAACTCAATTGATTTAACAGGGATCAATGGGCTGATTTACTGTCTTACTAACTCCAGGTCTGGACACCTCATCAATAGATGGTTACTTAGGGATGATCAGCACATTAAGTGAGGAACAGATGCTAAACATCACCTCTCCGCACCTACTCGGAGCTCAGACTCTTTCAGCACTAACATAGCTTAAATATCCTGCATTAAATGCTACAGTGTCCAAACATTGTGGTTCTAACTATTGCCCCTATGAGATGTATGTGGGTTAAAGGTTTGTCCTGGAAATGTTATTCTCTGGCCCCAAGTATATTCCTTAGTACTGTACTCTATGGTCTTTTGCTTCTAAACCAACTCATTGGTGTACTACAATGTATATCTGTACTATTACATAGGACTGAAGACAGTATGTCAGACAGTTATCCCATTGGACATACAAGGATATGTTTCTATAATTCTGCATTTTATTTTGCATAATGTTTTACAGCCTTTCGGTATTGGAGAACATCACCTGTTGATGAATGGCCATTAGGACTCAAGCTGATTTGAATCAAATACGTTATGGACACTGATCTGTATGACAGTGTTAGTTCAGGTCAGTACAGACAAGGTTTGGATGGGATATCCCCATAATATGCTACTGTGTAATTAGGCTAAAAGCAAGCACTTGAATATAAACTCAAAATATTATACAATTAGTCCAAAAAACATATGTAATTTGTCATTTGTACTGAACATAGGAATCAACATTTAGAATTGTAGTCAATTGTTTATTTTTCTAATAAATTGACATGCTACAATGGTTGCTTTGGTCTATCACCGAGCAACATTAGTCTGAAAAGGTAGTTATAGGTAACAACACAAAGTAGCTCAAAATGAGTAACAATAAATAATGAGAAATCATTACTTGTATATGTTAAAACTATGAAATATTGATGAAAGTATAGGTTTGTTAAATAGGGATTGTCTGATTTATACTAAGCTAAGTGACATTACTCAATAGTAGGGGGTGAGAAGCAGAGGACTACCTTCTAGTTGCCTAAACTACAGCCAACAGGGGATGTATTTAGGTTTTGTCTAAACGACAATTTCACAACTTGCCCTGTCGATGGCTCTTTTACTGTTGACTCTTTTTGAGGTAAAAAAGGGCCAGAGTCCCCATGGACATAAAAAACTAAAATAACAAAAACTATAAGGATATATTCACACGACGTTTTTAGATCTGAAAATCGCATCCAAAAACGATGTTTCAATCGGATCCAAAATGCATCCAACATGCATCCAACACGCAGGTGCATGTTTGGATGCGTTTTGGATGCAGTCGAATCACAACCTATAGTTTTAAATTGCGCGCCTGCTGCGTCTTTTGGATCAAGAATTGACATGACAATTCTTTGAACAGATCCGAAAGACGGAGTAAACTCGCATTGGCGATCACTGGTCTGAATGCCGATGCATATTTTACACTGCAAGCAATGTAAACTCACACTGCTAATTGTTAGATGTGTGTTTGGGTCCTGTTCAGGGTCCGAAAGACGGATCCAAGCACGCATGTATAAACGTATGTACACACGGACAGAACACGCCGTGTGAACATACTCAACAGTGTAATATGATGACAGCTGAGTAGTTTTGTTTAAAAATATAACTGATCATAGTCTCTGGGCTACTTGATAGGAATATCTTAAAGAGGACTGTTGACTTTTCCTGACATGTTTGTTTTTGTAAACACCTGTATTCCCATTGAAATAACAATTTTGGAGCACATCCTCTTATAACTCTGTGTTGTGCTGTTCCTCTGTTATCACTTCTTGAAATAGCTCTTCTTTTGGGGGTGCCTGCTTTCCTTGATGAAGGGTCTACTGTATCAGTCCTGCTCTATTCTATTTACTTTTTTAAAGAACTGTAACTAGAGCTTATTTTTGGAGTAGGGCTTATATTTCAAGCATACTCCAAAAATCCTGACAATTCATGATATGGCTTATTTTCCAGGTAGGTCTTATTTTTGGAGAAACTGGATATATAAGTATTTACTGGTTTAGGATGGGTAACTATCTGGACCAAAGGCATACAACTGACACAGCATATACAATCATGAGAGCAATGTAAACTCGAAAGAGAAATGTGTCTAAAACATAAGCAATATGTAACCACTCCGTGTAGATATGATGGTCTTTAGTAGTCTTCAGGTGAGCCCGGATACTGGAAGTCTATTTCACAATCTGATCAAGAACTTCAAAGTACTTTGTGTGCACCATTCTCAGGAGTGCCGGCAGGTAACATTGTCAATTAATCTCCCAAAAAATGGGAATCTCGCAAGAGAACAGAGAGAGTGACTATTAATCACTATATTTACTATTTTGCCATGGGCAAACTTAAACTCTATCAGTTCTCAATCTATAAGACACTAAAACGTAACTTTTATTATGTATTTAACCTCTATACACACTATTTAAAAACCTGGTTTCTAACCTCTTAATTTTTCCCTTCCTATTTCTGAAGGAATAACTCCCTTTCCATGATCAAGTCTGGTGGAACCCCACCTTCTAACAGGAAAACCTTATAATATACACAGTAATTTACTAACTACCAGTACGGGATCTCAACCATCCTACTTGGGCAGTTAATCCTAATCTAATGACATACAAACTCTATAAGGCTTCCTTGTAACACCCTGGCTTCATCAGGGGTAAGAGGTCCGGACAGGTGATTGTGCAAGCTCTGTGACATGTCACCCACCAAAATAAGCCTTCTAAAAGCCAACTAGCATTCCTCCCTTGTACGCCCTGCCATGCGCCCAACAGCAGTTTACATCCACATATAGGGTATTGCCGAACTTGGAAAAAAATGTGTAACAAATTTTGGGATTTTTTTCAAGGATTACTTGTAAAAATGAAACATTATCAGCTAAAATTGCAGATTGCTTGAAAAAAAAATTATTTTTCATAGCATAACGGTAAAAAAATTCGTGAAAAATCTTTGTGGTCGATATACTCACGCACCCCTGGATATATTCCTTTATGGGTGTAGTTTTCAATATGGGGTCTTTTTAGGGTGTTTATTAAGATTTAGCCCCTTAGGGTGTCTGCAAATCTAGAATGGGGCCTAAAGAAAATTGTAATGAAAATGAGTCCCCAAAGTCCGGTAGGTGCTCCTATTATTCTGGGGCTTGTGGTTGAGCCAAATAGCTTTCTAGGGCCACATATGGGATGTCTCTTAAAACCGCAGAATTTAGGGAATCAATATTAAGTTACTTTTCCCTGGTCACATCTACCATGTTCCAGTGAATAATGGATGAAAGTCTGCAAAAAAAGTGAAATTTTGAAATTTCACCTCCACTTTGCTTAAATTTCTGTGAAACAACTAATGGGTTAAAAATCTTCCTAAATGCTGTTTTAAATACTTTAAAAGGGTGTAGTTTCTTATATGGGGTCATTTAAGAGGGTATATAAGATACAAGCTGATCAAAACCACGGCAGAAATGGACTGGTTTTTAAAAATGTGAAAAATTACTACTAAATTTCTAAGCCCCCTAATGTCATAAAAAAAAAGATATTTAAAAAATGATGCCAACCTACTGTAGACATACTGTATGATAGATGCTAGTTATAAATTATTTTGAGTGGAATAACTATCTGCCTTACACGCAGAAATTGTTGAAGGATTGTATGGACCAAAATTTCTTACTAACTTAAAGCACAATGTGTTATGAGAAAACTTTCTTATCGTATGGGGTAAAGTATCAAAAGTATGTTCACATAAAGTGTGCCATGCCACGTAGGACACACTTTCAAAACAGGGCTTTGTCAAGAAGGTCAAAACTAGCTGCGTCCTTCAGGGGTTAATGATAGGAAACTGAAACGTCAGCATAACTAATAGTAATACTAAAATCATCTTGATATTTGCTACAAAGAGTAACAATGTTCTGGCACCTGAGTTGCCCCCATCAATGTCTTCAGCTTCAATGGCTGCTATGGCTACAGTGATACCCATGATACTCAACTCTTTTGTGACTGATGCTAATATACAATACCACACACAGTGTGGTGCTGTTTTAGGAAGAATATAGTCATATTTTCTTATCAACCCCCTTTATTAAATGGAAATTGGTAACAATGAATGTCATAATGTAATAAATTCCCTGTATCATATACATATATATAGTCTAGGGATGAGCGATTATAATAAACAAAGTTGAAATCGGCACGATTTTTAGGCTGATCGGAAATTTGCGATCACGCGATATTTTGGGTTGACAATCGCAGATACTATTACTACCCGCCATTATCGGCGCTTCCTGTCATTTTAGCGGCCACAATCAGCTTAGAGCATAGAGCAGGGAATGGGTGTGCGACGTCATGACTGTAATGTGTTTTGGTTGTATTGGCTGGAAAAATCACATAACCTCTTTTGCATAGAACTGGGTATTCCTGTTCAGTATCAGTCTTTCAGTGTCTAACACTAGAACAAGACGTCTGCTGCTTCTCATCAATACAGCTCAGCTCAGAGACACAGTTTTTCCCTCTTTATTCATACAAAACAACTATGCTTTTATCTGTGAACATTAGAATATAGGTAAAATTAGAGAATTTTCAGTTCTTATTTAGTTAGAACTTTTAAAGAAGCATCACGCTGTACAGCCGCGAGGGATGAGGGGGGGGAACGACAGAAAGACAGGCTGCTTTGGAAAGGAGGGTGTATATTGTGCAGCCCAGTTCTGCTTTGAACCTGCATTGAAATGGCATTTTTTTTTACCACTTTTTGCCCTTCCCCCTTTATTGAAATTGTACCCCTTTCCCATTTGGCTCCCATTTTTTAAAAACCCCAAATTCGTCATAATTGGTAAACATTTCATAGAAACTGATCTGTTGTGGAATCGGGGGGAAAAACACACTTTTGGGTATCCCGTAAATTTTAAATACTTTAGGGCCGGGGGCGGCCGCTGCCCCGGCCCCCCCGTCTTAATTTGATACAGAAATTTTCAAAACCGCGTTGAACATTGTAAAAACCACCCTTTTGGGGACCATCCCCCTTTAAATTGTATTTATTTTGTATCCCAGTTTTTTTAAAATGCCCCCTTGTACTTAAATTGGATACAGAAATTTTCTAGTAATGTTGGGTATTTCATTGGGCAAAAACCACCTTTTGTGTATCCGTAAACTTTGGAATAGCTGAAATTGCACTTGGTGCGTGCCCAGTTTTGTTCAAAGAACCCCCTTTTACTTAAATTTGGAACAGAAATTTTTAAACTGTTGGTGTAGTCATTTGGTGCAAAAACCACCTTTGTTATCCTATAACTTCTAAAACTGTTTTGCACTTTGGGCGGCCCAGTTTTTTCAAAGAGCCACCTTGAAATTAAAATTTTGGATACAGAAATTTTTAGTAACTGTTTGTGTATTCATTGGTCAAAAACCCAATTTTTTATCCGTGTAAACTTTTAATAGGTTATTATTTGTGCTCGTGAATCTCAGTTTGGGCAGATTGCGCACTTGTATGATAGTTTGTTGAAAATCAAATCCCTATCCTACTGGGCAGTTGTAAATCCCTGGGGCTAAAGGGAAGAACACTGTTGATTTTGTCTTACGTTCTTCCACCCCCGCATTTCACAGGTATTCGATAGAAACAATTCTGTTTCTAATCCTAGTTGTGCTGAAGGAAATTAGAGGGATTTAAGAATAGCTGTGATTTTCCCCTCTTTCAATAAGAGACTGTCAAAAAATCTTCCATACTTTTAAATTTTATCTTCTGAACATGGAGCGAAATGCAGGTGGTAAAACAAGCAAAGAGGGGTGTAAAGGGCATGGAGGTAGAGGTACGAGAGAAGGTGCTCTTTCCAGTGCTGGCATGCTGCGGTCCAGGACAGGGATAGTCAATGTCCAGTTCAATTAAAATGGTGGTTCAAAGACTCCTTTTTCCAGCACATTTTAATCTGTGGGTAGGACAGGTTTTGGGGTCATGCTGCAGTCCAGAACAGACATAGTCAATGTCCTGTTCAACTAAAATGGTGGTTCAAGGACTCCTTTTTCCGGCATTTTTTAAATTCTGTGGGTCGACTTTTTTAAGGGGTCATGCTGTGGCCGGGAAGGCATAGTCAATGCCCCCAAAAAACTAAAAGGGTGTTCAAAGACCCCTTTTTCCCCCGGGCTTTTTTAATTTTTGGGGGTTAAAGGGGGTTTTGGGGGTTCCATGCTGCGGTACGGGGACAGGAAAGGGTAAATTTGCCCGTTCAACTAAAAGGGGTGGTTGAAAGCCCCCTTTTTTCCAGCACATTTTAATTGGGGGTAAGACGGGTTTTTAATTGTCATCTGTGGTAAAGGGAAAGGTTAGCCCAATGTCCAGTTAAAACAAAATTTTGGGGGTTCCCAAATACCCCTTTTTTCGGGGATTTTTTTAATCTGTGGGTCAGACAGGTTTAATAGTCTTACTGCAGCCCAGGACAGGTAAAAGTAAATTTTCCCCGTTCAAGAAAAAATGAGGGTTCAAAAAATTTACTCCCTTCGGCTTTTTTTAATTTGGGGTCATGCGGGTTTTAGGGTTTTCTGGGTAGAATACGGGGTTTTATAAAAAATAGTCTGTGATTTTTTTTCTGTGACTTTTAAAACCAAATTTGGGTTTTTGCCAAAAGATAAAGCACTAATCCGTTTATTTGTTGTGGATGTTAATTCAGCTTCTCCAGCCCTGTTTGGGTTAAGAATAAGGTGTTGTTCCTCCCCCATAGACTTTAATGGTCATCGGGGAAAAATCTGTATCGACTATCGGGTATCTTATTGATAATTGCTGATATCGCTATCGAATCGTTTAAAATATTGCACAATCCTCCATCACTAAAATAGTCATTAAAAATATCATAAATAAAAATGTATCAAAAAACAAAAAATATACTGTATATATTAAAAATCCACGTCCCCTTTCTGGCTTAGATTTTGGAAAAGGTTAGGTGCAATAAAAATTTGACACAAAAGTAAGTGTAAAAAAAGATAATTTTTGTACGCATGTTTTAAATTTATTTTGGTTTTTTTATTAAAAAGATAAAGGGGAAAAATAGGAACGGAAAGAAAAGAAAAACAAAAGGGTTTCATAAAAACTACACAACCAAATTTCCAATGGCCCTTAAAAACATTAACAAGGGTAAAATGTTAAAATTACCATCCCGGCGTTCACCCCCTGTGCAGCGCTCTCCAAAGTGCCCCCAAACTGCTGGCTTCCCCCTAAAGAGACAAAGACGTCAAAAAGGGTTGCTCCTGCCTTTTTTAAAACCCATAATGCCCCCATTACCCCTGGGGGCTTTTCACACTTTTTGTCTCCACCTTTAGTCAGGTTATAAAATGTTGTCCTTTAGCCCTATTGTTTTCCCTTTAAATTTGCAAGTGGGAAAAGGGATTTAGGAAAAACCCGTCTAAAAATGCCATGTGATTTATGCTAGGGGCCTTTATCTTAGATTTTTACAAATTTAAATACTTTTATATATCATATTTGAAGTTTCACCACATCATATGTCCTTCAATATGCAAAAATCTGTATTTCTTACAATAACAGTTTTAAGCTGTAGAACAAGTGGGTCCTAATCTTTCCCTAGCTAACTCAGCCCTTTCCCGAGGGAACCTGCCCTGAAAAGGGAAACCCAACAGGGGCCTTTTTCCTTACCAACCCCTATCCAAAACAGGAAGAAGATAAACGGATGATGGACTTCTCTTTACTGTTTTTTTCCACAGTTTCATGTTGCCATCTGTAACTGCTTTGTTGCTTTTCCAGTGTTTATAGTAAGATGTTTTTTTACCTTAAACCCCATTTTTATTATTTTTAATTAGTAAGTAAAGTTGTTAAGTAAAAGATTGGGACTAAAATGCAGCATACTTTTTTTTCTTTTTTTGAAGGGTGGAAGGTGTTGTCTTTATAATTTATATATGACATGTGCCACATCCTCTATTGAATGCATATAAATATCACAGTGCATACATTAAATGGAGGAAATTAAACTTTGTTTCCCAAGCATTTCCCATTTTTTAAAAAGTAGTTTCAAAGTGATAGACCCCTTTAAGGATAGATGTAAAGGAAGATTCATTCAAAAGAGGCCTTGAATATTCTGTAATAACTTTCGATAGGATGAAACAATTTTAACGAAAACAACATGCGATGTGCTCCTCAGTACATTGAGCTTTGAACAAGTAAGGATGACCCTATGTCGGAACGATGAGGTAAGCCATTGTGATGTTAAACATCATTGCAACCTTCTATACCCTCATACTCCATCACTCAGTCACTCAACTTCTCATTAGGAATTGAGCATTGCAACCTATTGGCTCAACAATTTGTTTAAGCAATGTCAAAATGAATTTAAGAAGAAATCTGGCTTTCTTAATATACCATTAAAACATGTTATTCAGAAAATTTTGCTGGACACAATGGATGACGTTCCACATTTGGAGTCTGGAGCAGTCGCCTACAAAAGCTCTGAGGCACCTAGCACAGGAGACTGGAAGATCTTACTCAACATGTCTACGAGCTGCAAAAATTGCTTTTATTTCGTTCACCTTTGTTCAGGGGTGAAACACTGCCGCATACATTTAAAGCAAAACGATTTTCCAAAATTTTGAGGTATGAAGGGACATTTTTTGGTTTTTGTTGCCCTTTGTCCTTTTCAGACTTACCATAGAATATTTGGGGCCTCTTTCAAGTAAATTTCCCTGTTATGAAACAATTAATTTTCCCTCGTAAGTTAGATTTCATTTATTTTTATGCAGTTTTCCCAGTGTAAGGCCGCAGCTGGGAAGGTCTGCAATGGAGTGTATATCCCAGCCAGGTTCTGGGCGTATGGGCCCGGAAAAGAGCAAGTACATGGCCCCCAAGGTAAGGAGCCTTTTGGGGGCGTGGGAAAAGGGCCCTTTTTTTAAAAAGGTTTTCGGGGTACAGGGTGTCAACAAAACATTTAAGTTGTCTGTTAGTACGGGGTTCAGCCCTTCCTGGGTTGGCCCCCTTTCCCTTGGGGTAAGCATAGAGGGAGGGTGGGTGCTTACTCCCCATGGGTCCACTCCGGGGGGTTTCCTGGCTGTATATAAGGTCAGCAGGTAAGGGTGACTGGGGGTTTGGGTGTATCTCCAGTCTACCTTCTGGGTGGAGACGTTCACACTGCGGGAACCCCCAGAACTGCTACACCGTAACCCAAGGTGCTAGTGAGGGAACTACCCTATTTTGTAAGCCTCCCCCCAGCAGGAGTTTTGTTTATGTTTATATGTTGCTGTGCATGTTTTGCCATCCGTTTTTGTTCTGCGGTGCAATAAACACACGGAAGCAAAAAACCGTTTGACCAGAATCTGCCTCTGCTCAGCCTGAAGGACTTGTGATGTGATCCCAGAGCTGTGCAACCTCACACCAGATAAAACATCTGTGAAGAATCTGACCGCTAGACAAATATATCCCCACAGTTCTAATACTGGTTCACATGAACAATACCTACCTTATCCCAGCTGTGCACTTCTAAAAGTTATAGAGTGCTAAGCAGAAAGGAAGGTACAAGGTGCCCACCTTTCACTAGGTACCATAGCATACACATTCCACCATACCAGTATGCACCTATGCTCATTTTTTCAAAAAAGTTTTTGGATTGCAAAAGCCAAATTTTGTTTTTAGGCCCATGCAGTCACAGCTCCCTCTAGGGTTTGTATTCCCCTCAGTATAGCAAACAATATCATTTTTTAATGCTGATATAGATTCCTTACTTTTCTGACACTCACCGCCGCTGACATTTTCATTATGAAAACAAGTTCCAGAATTAGATACGTCAGATTGTTTCTGGGTCTTTTTGGAGATAAAAACTGTCATCTTCCTAAGGGGTTTTTTTTAAAACCCAAAGGGGAACCCCAGGTTTGAGATTGTGCTGATGAAGTGATCGGATGATCAGGATGCTTTCTGCTAGACTTATCAAAAGCAAAATCATTCACAGTGCAACGTAGATACCTGGGAAAAGAGGATCAAAAAATCTTTTACCGTATACAAACGTGAAAAGAAGACAGAGAATGCTAGAAATACAGCTAAAAGTTAACAACCAAGAGTGAAATTTTTGTTGAGTAGCATAAATGGGCTCAAATCCCAAAACATATGTATTTTACTAATTTAATTCAGATACTGATATATATTCTTTTCTTCTTAGCTGTTTTTATTTTCTGATTGTATTTTTTATTTGTTTTCTGTACATGATAATGTGAGCAGCCATCTTGCCTGAGCTGCTTTTAACAGCATTTAGAGAGATGTTTTACAGCACCTTCATGGACATAGGAGCATGTGAACAAGAGCAGACCCATTGACTTCTATATGAGAGTATTCTGGGCATGTTCTGTGACCTGGGAATAAGTCACTGTGCAGGGAGGGGGGGAAAGGGAGTGAATCTGACTATTTTCTGTTGTGAATGGTGGATCCTGTGTTAACTTATAGAAATTGGGGATACCTTTTTTGTGTAACCCGCCTATGCTGATAAAAATTGAAACTATTTTTCAAAAACAGGAAGTGTCAAAAAATTTTTTGGGCCTGTGGCCCAAAAAAAAAACTGAGAAATTTTATGAGTTTTTTAAAAAAATATTTATTAAACCGTCACATTTTCACATATATCTGTCTGCTGGTAGCATTTCAGAGCAGGGGGGTTGGGAGATTGATTTTAATTTTTGGAAAGTTTCAGCAGAATTTGTGGTTTAGTCATTTAACTTACTGCTTATTCTTGGTTAAACTGGTGTTCTCTCTATACTGAGCCTGCTCTTGACAGGCTGCTTCAGGATCTCACTTCCTAGTCAGACTGTGGATGGGTGTACAGCAGTGACTGGCATATCAGTTGTACTCCTAACGCCCCTTAGAGGGTCATTTTAATCAAAGGTTTAAACAGTAGGGCGAAGGCACAAGCTTAAAGGGGTTTAAAATTTGTCATAACATAGTAACAAACTTCTGTGCTGCTGATAAGAGAAAGAAGAAAGTGACATCATCATTTCAGCATAGGGCAGCTGAATCAATGAAAGCAGAGAGAGATGGTCAATAACTTAGGGAAGTTTGTGTACACATGCAGGCGATAGGGTTGCTCTAAAATTTTTAATGGGGAAACAAAAAAAGAACACAATGTATTTGGTAATAGTCTATTTTCCTTTGCCTTAATGTTTAAAGCTAATCATTTTGATGAAAATAACCCAGTGGGCGATCTGATCAGTGACAGACAGCCTTGTATGAGTGTGCATACAGTGTGAGTGTGCATACAGAAATAGCTGTCAGTCACCACCTACTGGACTCCTTAACTCAGAATTCCTTAACCTGCTGCAAAGCAGGTTGGGCTTGCTGCAGCGGCTACTCCTGACGCGACTTGCTTGCCAAGGTGCAGCGTGGTACAGAATTGTAGAGCAAACTCTTAGTCAGGGAAAGGCAGGCGGCAAAGGTTTGTGGTTGTCACGGGTGTCCCCGTGACCCCCGTGTCGGGTCACGGGCACACCCGCATTCGCCCCGGTCCTCAGGCTACGGGCACGCTCGCAGCTCTGTCCCCTTACCTCACCGCGCTCCTGCTGTGCTCAGGGCACGCACTTCCACTACTGGCCAGGTGCGCGCACCCCCTAGGCACTGCATCTCAATTTAAAGGGACAGCGCGCCGGTGACTGGTTTTCACTGGGCGCTGATCCTATTTAAGTCCTACCTCTTCCCCTTGTTACTTGCCAAATCGATAGTGCCCTGAGCCTAGAAAGGAATCGTTCCTAGTATCTAGTGTTGTTCTGTGTACCGTATCCTCTGCCTCTGTCCCTCGACCATGAACCTTTGCCCCCTATCCTGACCTTCCTGCCTGTCCCCGCCTACGAGTCTGCTCTACAATTTTGTACCGCACCACACCTCGGCCGCCACAGCAAGTAAGTCACGTCAAGGATAGTGACCTAGTAGCAATCCGCCGCAGCAAGTCCATCCCGCTTTGTGGCGGGCTCTGGTGAAAACCAGACCTACTTAGACTCCGCTCACTGTCATGCTTATACCATCGCTTGTGGTGGTTCAGAGGATCCACATCTCTGGTTTGCCTTTTGGTAAGCCTAATCTGACAGTTCGATTCGGCCATGGATCCCGCCAAGGTGCCTCTTCCGAGTGTCTCTGATATCACCACCATCGTGGCCCCATCAATCCAAGCAGATCGTGCAGCAAATGCTACAGCTTAACCAGCTGACCTCTCTGATGCAGCAGCTTCTCACCACTCAACAGCAACAGCTGGCTGCCATGGCGGCTCCCGTGGCACCAGGTCCGGTAATGTCTGCCGGCCCCAAGCTCGAAATTGGATGGAGACCCTAAGGCCTGCAGGGGCTTCATTACCCAGTGCTTTCTCTTCTTGAAACTTATGGCCGATCAGTTCCCGTCTGAAAGGTCTAAAGTGGCCTTCGTGATCAGTCTTCTTTCGGGAAAAGCCCTGGCCTGGGCAACTCCACTTTGGGACTGAGGCAACCCCGTCACGGCTGATATTGGCACTTTTCTTCAGTAGTTCCGAAGTGTGTTTGAGGAAGCCGCCCGCACAGCCTCAGCGGAAACCGCGTTGCTGAACCTACAACAAGGGAATTCCTCCGTAGGGGACTACACTGTGCAATTTCGCACTCTGGCTTCAGAATTAGCCTTGAACGAGGCAGCGTTGTGTGCCACATTCAAGAAGGGTCTCTCCAGCCAGATTAAGGATGCCCTCTCCACCAGGGATCCTACATCTTCCTTGAGTGAGCTGATCCATCTAGCCACTCGCATCGACGTACGCTTCTCTGGTAGACGGGAGGAGCTTCGTCAGGAACGTGAGCCAGGCCGATCACACCGTCTGCCCCATCTAGCACTGGTGTTCCCACGGCCTCCTTCACAGCCACAGACATTGAAGAAGCTATGCAGGTGGAGAGGGCCCACCTAACACCGCAGAAGCTCTGACGACGTCATGAGGAGAATCTCTGTCTCTACTGCAGCAGCCCTGAACATTTCTGCAGGGGTTGTCTGCTGTGCCAGCAACGTGTGGGAAACGCACGCACCTAGGCTTCGTGGTAGAGGTGTCCCTAGGTATGAACCATTCCTCTCCTCGTCTCACTCTGCCGGTTCAGATCACTACCAATTCCAGTATTTCGTTCCAAGTAGCTGCCTTCCAGGACTCCGGATCAGCCGGAAATTATATGGACGCTACCCTGGTGAATAAAAATATACACCAGGTGGTTCGCATAGACCAACCCCTGGTCACCTCGTCTGTCAGCGGTGAACTGCTGAGTGACTCTATCCCCTTTCGGACGGAACCAGTGTCTCTTCAAGTGGGAGCTTTACATAAAGAGAGGATCACGTTCTTCGTGTTACCCCATTCATCCTCGGCCGTCCTCCTGGGGCTTCCATGGCTGCAGCGTCATGCCCCTATGCTGGACTGGAAGATGGGCGAAGTTATGCGTTGAGACCGGGACTACCAGTCTCGTTGCTTAGTGGCACCTCGCCCGGTGCGCCCCACTCCTCCACGTCTATCTCCCACCGTTAATCACCGAACTCTTTGACCGTCTTCGGGGGGCCAGAATCTTTTCTAAGTTGGATCTGCGAGGAGCCTACAACCTCATTCGGATCAGAAAGGGGGACGAGTGGAAGACGGCCTTCAGAACTCGGGATGGGCATTTCGAATACCTGGTGATGCCATTCAGTCTGGGCAACGCCCCCGCAGTCTTCCAGGAAATTGTTATTTTCCGAGTCCTCCTGTATACCTGCGTAGTGGTTTACCTGGATGACATTCTGATTTCTCACCTGATCCGGAGTTCCACCAGTCCCATGTGCGCCAGGTTCTGATGCGTTTGCGCAACAATCACCTCTATGCCAAACTAGAAAAGTGCCTTTTCCACCAGACCAGCCTCCCGTTTCTCAGATACATTATCTCTGACAAGGGGCTACAAATGGATCCTGCTAAACTGTCGGCTGTCCTTCAGTGGCCTCGACCTGTCGGTCTTCGGGCCATACAACGTTTCTTGGGGTTTGCGAATTACTACAGGCAGTTCATTCCACACTTCTCAACTTTGGTAGCCCCTATTGTGGCCCTCACCAGGAAGCATGATAACCCCAGACTATCGCCGCCAGCCGCCGAAGAGGCCTTCACCAAACTAATGGCTGCCTTTGCCTCAGCACCTGTTTTATCCCGTCCAGATACAGAGAACCCATTCATCTTGTAGGTTGACCCCTCTTCCGTGGGGGCTGGAGCTTTTCTCACCCAAAAGGGCCCTAAAGGCAAGACTTGGACCTGTGGGTTCTTTTCCAAAACCGTCTTGCCCGCTGAGAGAAACTACACCATCGGGGATCGGGAACTACTGGCCATTAAGCTTGCCTTGGAGGAATTGTGCCACCTCCTGGAGGGTGTTCGGCATCCTGAAAACATCTTCACTGATCATAAGAATGTCCTCTACCTCCCAGCAGCGCAACGTCTGAACCCCCGGCAAGTCAGGTGGTCGTTGTTTTTCTCTCGTTTTAATTTTGTTATCCATTTCCGACTGGCAGAAAAGAATATCAAAGCCGATGCCCTTTCTCGTGCCTCAGATGTTAGTGGAGAAGAAGAGGCCACTCCTCGGCACATTGTACCCCCTGAATGTCTGATATCCATGGCTCCCGTAAACCTCAAACGTGTACCACTGGGTAAGACGTACGTGCGCCCTACGCTCCGGAAAAGGGTACTGGACTGGGTCATTCTGGGGTTCGGAAGTCTTGTTCCCTGATTGCCCATTTTTACTGGAGGTCTCAGTTGGCCAGAGACGTGAAAGAATTCGTGGAAGCTTGTACCACTTGTGCTTGCAATAAATCAGCTCGTCTAAAACTGGCGGGGCTGCTGCAACCTCTGCCAGTCCATGGGTTCACATCGCTATTGACTTTATCACCGACTTACCTCCATCTGCTGGTAATACGGTTATTTTGGTGGTAACGGACAGATTCTCCAAAATGGCGCACTTCATTCCGCTGCCTGGCCTTCCTTCTGCCCCACGTCTAGCCAATCTCTTCTTTCAACATATTTTCCGGCTGCATGGACTTCCCCAACATATCGTCTCGGACCGGGGAGTTCAGTTTGTCTCTAGATTTTGGCGGGGCCTCTGCGCGCAATTACAAGTCAAACTAGACTTTTCCTCTGCCTACCACCCACAATCTAATGGCCAAGTGGAGAGGGTGAAACAGGTCTTGGGTACCTATCTCCGCCATTTCGTGTCTGCTCAACATGACAATTGGTCTAGTTTGTTGCCATGGACCGAATTTTCATACAATTGTCTGGAATCAGATTCTGCCAGAACATCTCCTTTTTTCGTGGTCTTCAGCCAGCATCCTCATCCACCCCTTCCGCTGTCCTCCACCTCCTCCAATGTACCTGCGTTAGACAGTTTAGTCCATGCCTTATCTGTCATTTGGGAGAAGACCCGCCAAGAAAAGGAGACCCTCTCAGTCCTTTTCCCCGGGAGATAGGGTATGGTTGTATGCCTGGTATGTCCGCCTCAAAATTCCCAGCTATAAGCTTGAACCCCGATTTCTAAGTCCCTTTGAAGTCCTGAGGCACATCAATCCTGTGGCCTACAAACTCCGGCTCCCTCCTACTATGCGCATCCCAAAATCCTTCCACGTCTCCTTGCTGAAACCGGTCATCCTTAATTGGTTCTTGCGACTCGTAGGTCCCCCAGCTCCCGTAGCTAACTCCACCAATGTTTTTACTTTTAAGGAGATCTTGGCCATGAAGACTGTTAGGGGGAGACGATTTTTCTTGGTTAACTGGAAGGGGTTTGGGCCGGAGGAAAGGTCGTGTGAGCTGGAGGACAACATCCTGGACCGCGACCTCCTGACAAGGTTTCTGTAGGCTAGAAAGAGGGGGAGACCTAAGGGGGGTACTGTCACGGGTGTCCCCGCGACTCCCGTGTCGGGTCGCGGGCACACCCAGCGACCCGGTCCTCGGGCTGCGGGTGCACTTGCAGATTTGTCCCCTTACCTCACCGCGCTCCTGCTGTGCTCCGGGCGCACGCTTCCACTCTGGTACTGAAAATGGGTAGACTCTGCCTGGGGAGGACACTTACCAGGCAGCAAGTCTATATGGCAGTCATAAGGACGAGGAGGAGGAAGAGTGTCAGCTTGCTTCTCAGAGAAGACGTCTGCAAAGTCCTAATATGGAGTGGGCAGACCCGACAGAGGCTTGGAGGGTGATAGTTGAGAGGTGGGTCCCCAATGGAGAGGTGCCACCAAACAGCCAGCCTAGCAGTCTTGACTCCAATGCGTGATTTCGCCCGTTTTCCAGTTGAGCATGGGGATATGGGGTTACAGCCACGGGAGACCCAGAAGCACTGCTGAGGAAGGACAGGGTAGGACATAAAAGACGAGTCTCTCCTAATGTAACGCCCCACTTGAAGGAACAAGAGTTCAGTACAGATTTGGACTCAGTCACTAAGAAGCTCCCCGCTAACTGAGGAGATGGCCAGAGGTTTCTCTAGGTAGACAATCAGGAGGTGATACTTAAACACCAGGGCAGCGTCCATGAAATTCCCGGCTGATCCGGAGTCCAGGAAAACTTCAACTTGAAACCGGATTCCAGAATCGGTCCCAATTTGTACCAACATGGCTCTGTCCACTTGCATGGCCTCCTTGGTGGCCAGCAGGGAGGACGGCAGTGGAGGCCTTTGAAAACCTGGAGCAAGAAGGGGTAGACAACATGTCCTGGCTGGTTCGCACTCTTGACGGAGCTCCTCCTGCCTCTCCGAGAGCGTATTTCAATATGAGTGGCCAGTTGAATAACGTCACTCAGGGTAGAAGGGGAGTCTCGAGTGGACAGGGCGTCCTTGACCTGACTGTAGAGGCCCTGGTGACACTCAGGGCTGTATTTTTCCAGGACAATTCCGAGACCAGGTTGCGGAATTGCACTGCATATTCGTCTACGGAAGAGTCACCTTAGTGCAGGTTTAATAAGATGGTCTTGGCAGAAGAGGATCAGGTTGGTTCCTCAAAGACACTGCAGAACTCACTGAGGAACATGGCGAGGTTGGCCATGACTGGATCATCTCTGTCCCGGAGAGGAGTAGCAACATGTCTGGCTTTCCCAGAGAACGGCAGACTCCAAAAACCACCTCTAGATTTTTTGGTAGAAAAACATGGTGGCCATCATGTCCACATGGCCCAGGTGCACTGGGTGATGAAACCCTCGCAGGCCTTGGAGTCCCCATCGAACCTCGTTGGCATAAACAGATGTAGCTTAGAGCCGACCGAAATGCAGGAGCCGATGATGCAGAGAGAGCCACAGAGGAGCTGCTGCATCATGGCGGACAGCTGGTTGAGTTGCTGTGCTTGTTGCGCAATCTGATGCAACTGTGGGCCACAGCAGTGGTGAGGTCAGCGACGTTTGGCAGAGGCAGCGTGGCGGGATCCATGGCCGAATCAAACTGCAATGGCTATGGAGAAGTGGATCCTCTGGACCACCAGAAGCGGTGGCATAAGCCACGCCAGGGAGCAGAATTTAAGTAGGTCCCGGTATTCACCGGAGCCCGCCACAAGGCAGGTTGGGCTTACAGTGGCGGGGTCCTACCAGGTCGCTACTCCTGATGCGACTTGCTTTTGATGGCAGCCGAAATGCAGCATGGTACAGAAATGTAGAGCAAACTCATAGTTGGGGACAGGAAGGAAGGTCAGAACAGGCGGCAAAGGTTTGTGGTCAATGGATGGAGGCAAACGGTACGGTACACGGTATAACTAAGGAAACAACTGAGAACGCTTTTTCACAAGCACTATTGATCCGGCGAGGGAGAAAGGAAGAGGCAGGGTTAAATAGGGTCAGCTCCCAGCACTGACCCTTTAAATCTAAGAGAGCTGTCGCGTGCGTGAGCTAGGAGGCGGAGGTACACGCATAGTAGAGAGTGAGGAGCGAGGTGAGGTGAATAGCTGAGACCAGGACTGCAGCGGGGGTACGAGTGCGCCCACAACCTGTAGCATGGGTAGCGGCGCACTCGTAACAAAACCCTACCCAGCACAGCCAGTTTTGACCCCATTTTTTAAATCTGGCATGTGTCAGTTTATTTGAGAATAACTTATTGATACTTTTACCTATCCTTGCGATTCAGAAACTGTTTTCTTGTGACACATTGTGCTTCATGTTAGTAAGAAACTTAGCTTCATATAATACCTGCTAATTTGTGAAAAATATCAAAATATAGTGAAAATGTAGAAAAATTTGCTATTTTTAAAGTTCAAAAATTTCTTTGTGTAAGACAGATAGTTATTCCACACAAATAGTTTATGACTAGCATCTATCATATGTCTCCTGTACACTGGCATCATTTTTAAAATGTATTTTCTTTAATTTTTATGGCATTAGGGGGCTTAGAAACTTAGTAGTAAGTTTTCCCATTTCAAGAACATTTTCAACATTTTTTAGGGACCAGTCCAGTTCTGATGTGACTTTGAAGGACCTGTATATTAGATACACCCATAAATGACTCCACCTATGAAACTATTCCCCTTAAAGTACTCAAATCAGCATTTAGGAACTTTATTACCCCATTAGATGTTTCACAGAAGTTAATGGAAAGTGGAGGTGAAATTTCAAAATGTAACTTTTTTTGCAGATTTTAAATTTTTATCCATTATTCACAGGAACACGAAAGATGTGATCAGGGAAATGCAACTCAACATCAATTTCCCCAATTCTACTGTTTTTAGAGATATCCTATATGTGGCCCTAGTGCACTATTTGGCTAAACCACAAGCCTCAGAATAAGAGGAGCACCTACTGGACTTTGGAGTCTCATTTTCATTACGATTTTCTTTAGGCGTGATTACAGGTTTGTGAGCACCCTAAGGTGCTTAAACTTAATAAACACCCCTAAAAAGACCCCATATTGGAAACTTGACCCCTTAAGGAATATATTCAAGGGTGTAGTGAGTATATTGACCCCACAGGTCTTTCACATTTTTTTTTTTGCGCTAGGCTGTGAAATGAAAAATTTTATTTTCTTCCAACAATCTGCAATTTTAGTTGAAGAATCCTGGAAAAAAAGCTCTCCAAAATTTCTTACACAATTTCTTCCAAGTTTGGGAATACCCTTTTTGTGGATGTAAACTGCTGTTTGGACGCATGGCAGGGCATACAGGGGAGGGATTTGTCTTTTGGAACACAGATTTTGGTGGGTGCCATGTCACATTTACAAAGCCCTCAAAGTACCAGAACAGGTGAAACCTTCCAGAAGTCACCCCATCTTGGATTCAACACCCCTCACGGATCTCATCTAGGGGTGTATTGTACATTTTGAGCGCACAGGTGTTCCATATTTTTATTTAGTACCGGGCCATGAAATGGGGGGGCAGATTCTGCATTGTTTTTTGGGCTTCATTTTTACACTATTCGCTGTGTGATATTAATGTCATGACTACTATGCGGGTTGGTACAATTACAAGGATATCAATTTTATATAGCTTTTTATGTTTTATTACTTTTAGTCAATAGAAATGCATTTGTAAAAAATAGTGTTTTTATGTTGTCATAGTCTCATAGCCATAACTTTTTCCTTTTTCTGTATATGGAGCTGACTAGGGGCTTGTTTTCAGCAGGATGAGTTGACATTTTTACTGGTTTCATTATGGGGTTCATTTGATGCTTTGATCACTTTTTATTAATGTTTTTGTAAGGTGTTTTGAACAAAATTCACCAATTTTGTTTTTTATTTTTTTTTCAGCAGTCATGTGGGGTATAAATGACATGCTACCTTTATGCACCATGTCAATACGATTACAGAGATACCTAATTAGAATTTTTTTTTTATGTTCTACTGTTTTTGCTTAATAATAACACTTTTATTCAAAGGGGAAAACACATTTTTACATCGCCATAGACTGAGAGTCATAACTTTTTATATTTCTGTGTACGGAGCTGTGTAGTGGCTTGTTTTTTGCAGGATGAGTTGACATTTTTATTGGTATAATTTTTGGGGACAAGGCTTTTTGACCGCTTTTAAATCCATTTTCTGGAAGGCAGGGTGAAGAAAATACTGCAATCCTAGTAGTGTTTTTTGTTTTTATTTTTAACAGTGCTCACCATGCAGTATACCTGACAAGCTACTTTTACTCTGTGGGTTGATACAATTACAGACACACAATTTATAGTTTTTTTTATGTTAAAGCACTTTAAAAGAGAGGTGTTTTTATTGTGTAAAACAATCTTATTGCATCGCTCTATTCTACAACTTTTTTATTTTTCCATATGCAGAGCTATTTTTGCAGAATGAACTGAAATTTTTATTGGTACCATTTTGGAATTTATGTGAGTTTTTGATCGCTTATTATTCCTAGTGATGAGTGATTGTGTCAACTATCGTTATCGATTCGATAGTCGATATTGGTAATTATCATGACGATATCCGATAGTCGATAACAGATTATTGCCGATGACCATTAAAGTCTATGGGAGATGAACAACACCTTAATTCTTACACCCAAACAGGGCTGGAGAAGCTGGAATTAACATCCACAACAGTAAACTGGATACCTGCTACATCTTAGGTAACACAATTATGTTATAAAAGTCACAGAAAAAAGTCACAAACTATTTACTATCCTTGTCTTGTACCACAGCATGACCCTTAAGCTAGGTTCACACGGCTTAAATGCAGGGCGTAATTCCGCCCCGCAATTACGCCGTGTGGCCGGGGGCAGGAGCGTATATGCCGCTGGTAATTCACATGTCAATTATCTCCCCCCTCGGCGTATTCGCCGAGCAGGGAGAGGATACGTAATCCATAGTTCTCTATGAGAACTGTGGATTACTGTAATGACTTGGACGTATTCCAGCCATAATTTGCGCACTCCGGCGCGTAATTACGGACTGAAATACGTCCAATTTTAAGCCGTGTGAACATAGCCTTAAACCTGCATGACCCACAAATTAAAAGTATTATTTGAACCATCATTTTAGTTGAACTGGACATTAACTATCCCTGTCCTGGACCGCAGCATGACCCTTAAACCTGTCTGACCGACAGATTAAAAAGTGTCGGACAAAGGAGTCTTTGAACCACCATTTTAGTTGAACTGGACATTGACTACACCTGTCCTGGACTGCAGTATGACCATTAAACCTGTCTGACCCACAGATTAAAAAGTGCCAGAAAAAGGAGTCTTTGAACCACCATCAAAACATCACCCGTGAGCCACTGTTGACAATTGTGAAGAACAAATGTCTATTAGAAACCACATTTTTTATAATAGGACCTGTAGTAAAGCTGTATTTCACAGCAACATGCAACCAAAAATTCAAAGCATGACCCTTTGGCCACTCTTGATAATTGTGAAGAACAAATGTCTGTTAGAAACGACATTTTTTATAATAGGACCTGTAGTATAGCTGCATTTCACAGCAGCATGACCCAAAAAATTATAAAAATGACTTCTCAGCCACTGTTAAAAATTGTGAGGGAGAATTGCCACTTAGAAGCCACATTTCTGTTCCAAAGGACCTTGATTATAGCTGTATCTCACAGCACTATGACCCCAAAACCATTGACAGTGCGAAAAGTGAGTAAATAGAATATGTTTTTTTCATGAAACCCTTTTCAATTGGTGTCTTTTAAGTCTCCTCACCGCAAAACCAAAAAATACCTTTTGGGAATTGAAAAAAAAAATTGCATAAAAATTATATTTAAAAAATTTTTTTTTTTTAAAAGGGGACCATTTCTTTTGAAGGGAATGTGAAGTAAAGGCAACTAACGGGCCCTTGGAAATTGAGGCCACAACAATCGAGATCCATGCCTTTCATTTGATGAAAGGAAACGATCAACATTACTGTGGAAACCCGGATGGTTCGTCTGTAATGACTCCTCCAGCTGTGCGAAGTCCGCTCGCTATGACGGGGGCTGCTGGGAGGAAAACCCTTTGGGCCCGTCCCCCAGCGAGCCGGGCCATTCATCCATTTGGATACCCAGAACGGTTGGGTTTCTGGAACATCCCCAAAAAAAACGGTGTTGAGATGCAGATAGCGTGCCCCCATGATCTTAAACCATCTCTGTGTGTTGTATGTTTCCCCTGATTACGCGTTGGTGAGGTGGTAAAAGTTTGCAGGGGTCACCCATTGGCTTCTGCCAAAATCCCCTGCTGCTCGGCTACTTAGCACTCTATGCTTTCACTTTTGCTGATTGTTAAAAACCGGGACATTTGAAGAATTGAAGCAACGAAACAAAATTTCCCAGTTGATAAATCAGCACGGCCCCCAATTCCTAAATTTTACTCTCTTTTTGGGTGGGGGGAAGGGAAAAGTTTGATTTTCGCTTTGTAACGGGGATCGAGGGGGGGCCCCCAAGTAACTGTTTTTCATTTGAGGGCCCTTAAATGCGAGGATAAGTTGGGGGAAAATTGGAGCACCCAAGCCTCATGTGAGAATGGAGCCTTGATTTCCAAACCCGGGTCGAGGGGCACTAGCAAACTGATTTCCTCATTTTCCTCCCCCCGCCTAAAAATCCGTCCCAAAACCCTTTCCAAGGCGGGGACTGGTAACGTCGGCCCAGGAATCCCTCGCTCCTCCCCTTCGTTTCCCCCTGCCCAGTTAAAAACCAGCCCTGTTTGCCTCAGATGCGTACTTGAGAGTGGGGTGCCCCTTGAAATAGCCTGGCCCCCAAACCACTGCTAATGAAGCCGAAAAAGTTTGAAACGGGGCCCTTTCGGATTAGATGGAGAGAAAGGCTCTGTTCCGCTTGTGTCTTTTCCCCTCTCCTTTGCTGGTGGGACCTGCTGTTTCAGAGTTCCAACGATCGTTCCAAAAACTAAGTTACCATAGCTCATGCTGACAAGGGCATTGTCCGCACTGACCATTTTGGTGGCTTCTTCAAAACTGGCAAGGTGGGCAGAGTCTTTCACCTGCCTCCCTGCGTGGCTCAACACCCGAGGTCCAACCCCTGTTTTAACCATGTGTCATTCGTACTGCGTAACGCATTGCGCTGCTGCCCCCAACGCTGGGCAGTGGGGGGTGGAATTTCCCGCGGTTGCCACTCAACATGAGCGGTTACAGGGGGGCTGGGAAAGCGCTGAACGCAGCCAGGGGGGACGAAGCAGGTTGCGAAGGGGGGCAGGTGAGCTCAGACCCCGGTCTTCCTCAGCAGGGCGTCCAGAAATTTCGGTGAGATTTTTGACGTGTGCCAGACAAGGGATGTCTCCCATAGATTTTAAAAAAACGGGCCCGGAATTTTGACCGCTATCATGTGAGCGATTGCGTCAAAAATCGCATCGGATCGATGTCTATCGTCCCAATTCATGCCCATTCAGATTCCGTTTAAAAGATAATCGCCGAGGGCCATTTAAAGTCTATGGGGAGGAACTAACATCTTATTCTTTTCCCCAAAAAAGGGGGGAAAGCTGGAATTAAATCCACAACAGTAAACTGGTAGGTGTACATCTTGGTAACACAATTAGGCAACAAGAGGACAGAAAAAAACTGACAGACTATTTTTATCCTTCCTGTCCACGATGACCCCCTTTAAACCCTTTATGACCCACAAATTTAAAAAATGCAGAAGGCAGTATTCTTGAACCCCCATTTTAGTTGAATGCACATTGACTATCCCCGTCCTGGACCGCAGCATGATCTTTAAACCAAATGACCCCAGATTAAAAAGTCGGAAAAAGGAGTCTTTGAACCACCATTTTTGTTGAACTGGGCATTGACTTACCGTCCTGGACCGCAAAAGACCATTAACCTTCTGACCCATAGATTAAAAAGTGCCGGAAAAAAGGAGTATTTTTAACCACCATTTTAGTTTGAACTGGACTTGACTATGCCTGCCCCGGACCCCATTTTACCATTAAACCTGCTGACCCACGATAAAAAGTGCCGGAAAAAGGGGTCTTTGAACCACCATTTTAGCTGAAAGGACATTGATATGCCTGTCCGGGCCGCAGCATGACCTTAAACCTGTCGACCCACAGATTTAAAAAATGCCTGAAAAAGGGTCTTCAAACACCCTTTTCGTTGAACTGGACATTGACTATACCTTCCTGGGCCACAGCTGACCCCCAAACCTTTCATGAAACCCCCCAAATTTAAAAAGTTCCCCGGAAAAAAAAGGAGTCTTTGAAAAAACCATTAAAAGCTGAACGGAAAATTGACTATGCCTGTCCTGGGCCGGGAGCAAGACCTTAAACCTGTCTGACCCACAGATTAAAAAAATTTCCTGAAAAAGGATCTTTAACCCCCTTTTTGTTAACTGGGCATTGAAAATACCGCCCCCGGGGGCCCCAGCATGACCCCAAACCTGCATGACCCCCCGATTTAAAAAAGCCGAAAAAGGAGTCTTCAAAACCCCCAAATTTTGTTGAACTGGAAAATTGACAAAACCTGTCCCGGGGCCCCAGAAGCCCCCAAACCCCGTCCCGACCCCGTTTTAAAAATTTCCAAAAAAAAAAAGAAGTTTTTTGAACCACTATTTTAGTTGAAATGGACATTTACTGTACCTGTCCTGGGCCCAAAGCAAACCCTTAAAAACCCTTTTTACCTTCCAGAATTAAAAAGGCCGAAAAAAAGGGGTCTTTTTTAAACCAAACCCTTTTAGGGTTTTAAATGGGCATTTACTATACCTGCCCGGAACCCCAACATACCATTAAACCCGTCAGACCCACAGAAATTTAAAAAATTTTGTGGTAAAAGGAGTCCCTTTTAACCCCCATTTTGATTGAAATGGAAAAATTGACCAAAAAGTCCTGTTAAACCCGCACATGACCCCAAACCCCGCTTTAGCCACAGATTTAAAAAATGCCGGGAAAAAAGGGGTTTTGAACCACCATTTTGTTGAAAAATTGGGCATTGACCCATGGCCTTCCTTGAACCCCAAGGCCTTTTACCCTTAAAACCTGTCTGGGCCCACCCCAAAATTAAAAAGGCCCAAAAAAGGGGTCTTTTTAAACCCTCCCTTTTAGTTTAACTGGGGCATTGACAATTTCCTGTCCGGGCCACCCTCTTTAGCCCCCCAAACCTGTCCTGAACCCCCCCGAAAAATTTTAAAAAATTTCCCCGGGAAAAAGGAGTCTCTTTAAAAACAACCCTTTTTTGTTCAACTGGACATTGACATCTTTTTCTGGGGCCAAAAAGGTTCAAACCCCAAACCCCATGACCCCCCAATTTAAAAAATTTCCCCCGGAAAAAAGGGGTCTTTAAACCACCCTTTTCGCTTTAAAAAGGACATTGACCCATGCCTGTTGGGCCGCCCCCTGACCCCTTTAAAATTTTCTGAAACCCCCAGATTAAAAAAAATGCCTGAAAAAGGGTCTTTTTAAACCCCCATTTTAGTTTAAAGGAAAAATTTACTATACCTGTCCCTTTGGGCCCCCGCATTAGCCCCAAACCTGCATGACCCCCCCCATTTAAAAAAGGGGCCCAAAAAAAAAAATTTTTTCAAAACCCCCATTTTTGTTAACTTGGGCATTTACTATACCTTTCCCGGGCCCCCACATGACCCTTTAAAAAACCGTCTGACCCACAGAAAAAAAGGCCCAAAAAGGGGTTTTTTGAACCCTATTTTTGAAAATGGACATTTCTGTACCCTTTCCCCGGGCCACAGCTTTTTCCCTTTTAAAAAGTCTGACACCCAAAATTAAAAAGTGCCCGAAAAAAGGGGTCTTTTAACCACCATTTTAGTTGGAATGGACATTGATATCCCGCCGGACCACAGCATGACCATTAAACCTTCGACCCACAATTAAAAATTTTGGGGGAAAAAGGAGTCTTTCAACCACCATTTTAGTTAAGGACATTGACCATACCTGCCTGTACCCACATGACCCTCAAACCGCTTTACCCCAATTAAAAAAAGCCGGGAAAAAGGGAGTCTTTGAACCCACCTTTTTTAGTTGAAACGGGAAAAGACTATGCCGCCCTTGACCACAGCTTTAACCCAAAACCTTTTGACCCCCCAGTTTTAAAAAGTGCCAAAAAAAGGGGTCTTTGAACCCCCATTTTTAGTTGAACTGGACATTAAAAAAAACCCTTTCCGGGGCCACACAGCCCCCCCAAAAACCGTTGACCCCCAGATTTAAAAAGTGCCGGAAAAAGGAGTCTCTCAACCCCCTTTTTTTAGTTCAACTGACATTGACTAACCTTTTTTCGGGGCCACAGCAGAGCCCCAAACCTGCATGACCCCAGATTTAAAAAGTGCCAGAAAAAGGGTCTTTGAACCCCCTTTTGTTGAACGGGACAGGGACTACCCCTTTTTCCTACTGCACTGACCCCAAAAACCCGCATGACCCCAGACGTGCGAGACAAAATTTTGCCCCATAAGACAGGGTGACGCTGGCTCATTGCATAAACAATTAAAAACAAATTACGACCTTTCGTTCTGAATTTTTCACAGGGCCCTAAACCCAGCAGACAGCCCTGCGGTAATAAAACCCGCAAACCTGGCTTGAATTTTTCTCCCACGGAAGGACACCTTTCTCGTACCTCTACCTCCATTCCTTCCCCCCCTCTTTGGTAAACTTACCACCTAAAATTTCGCTCCATGTTCAGAAAGATAAAAATTTAAAGGGAGGAAGAGTTTTTGACAGTCTCTTTTAAAGATGGCAAATCACAGCTATTCTTAAATCCCCCTAATTTTTCCTACACCACAGGCTTTGAAACTGAAATTTTTTTCGCGAAAACCTGTGAAAGCGGGCTGGGGAAGAATGTAAGACAAAAATCAACAGTGTTTTTTCCTTCATCCCAGGGATTTTCAACTGCCCGTAGGGCTGGAATTGATAGTTTTCAACAATATCATACATTGCCCTACTGCCCAAACTGGAAATTTACCAAGCCCCAATAAAATATTCAGAAGTTCACGGAGAAAATTTGTTTTTGCAGCAATACAAACGGAACATTACTAGAAAATTTTTTATTTAAAAATTGCGTACCAAAAGTGACTATTGAAAAAAACTGGGCCCAAAATGCAATAAAGCTTTTTAAAAGTTTAAAAAAGGGTAACAAACGGGGTTTTTGCCCAATAAATACACCAACAGTTCAAAAAAATTTCTGTATCCAAAATTTAAGTACAGGGGGTTTTAAAAAACTGTGGCGCCAAAAGTGCAATACAGCTATTTAAAAAAGTTATACGGATAAAAAAAGGTTTTTTTTGCACCAATGAAATACACCAACAGTTACTCAGAAAATTTCTGTATCCCAAATTTAAGTACAACGTGGCTATTTGAAAAAAAAAAACGCACAAAATAAAAGTCAAAATTTCACCTCAGGTGCGAGGTGTGCTTGCCAAAAAGTGGTAAAAAATGCCATTTCAATGCAGGTTCATAGCAGAGTCTGGGCTGCACAATATACACCCTCCTTTCCAAAGCCTGTCTGTCCGTCCGCCCCCTCCTCCCCCCCACATACCTTGCAGCTGTACAGCGCTAGACTGTGTCTAACTAAATAAAACTGAAATTTTCTAATCTGCCTATATTCTAATGTTAACAGCTAAAAGCATAGTTGTCTGTATGAATAAAGATAAGAACTGTGTCTCTGAGCTGAGTTGTATTTAGAGACACGCAGCACACGTCTTGTTCTAGTGTTAGACACTGAAAGACTGATGCTGAACAGGAAACACTGGTCTATGCAAAACAAGGTCATGTGATTTTTTTCCAAACCAATGACAACCATTTCCACATCACAGTCATGACGTCGCACACCCAGCTCACCCTGCTCTATGCTCTAAGCTGATTTGCTGGCCGCCAAAATGACAGGAAGCGCTGAAAATGGCGCGATAGTAATAGAGTATCTGTAAGATTGTCATATAAAATATTGCGTGATTGGAAATTTCCGATCAGCCTAAAAATAGTGCCGATTTCAACTTTGTCGATTATAATCGATCATCCCTAATTATTCCATTTTATGAGCTGTGGGATGAACGAAAATCGCAATTCCACAATTATTTTTTTTTACGGTGATCACCGTGTGGGTTAAATAACATGACAGATTTATAGCATATGTCATTATGCACGCGGCGATACCAAATATCTGTTCTTTATTTATTTATTTAGGGTGACATGTCCGAAAGAGACGCATCAATGCCAGTTTTAAAGCGCATTAAATCAGTGTAAAGTGCGATTAAAAGTACGATCCTCTCAAAATTCTGGCATCTGGTATACCTTGCATAAGAAGGCGCATTACGCACATCACGGCGCATTGCATATCAATAATAGTGTATGTAATGCTCCTATCATAGCTCATTGCGTAACGGAGGCACATAACGTATCATTACCAGTGTATGTAATGCACCTAAAAAGGCGTGTTGCGCTATGGAGGCGCACAGCGTATCATTGCTACTATATGTAATGCTCCGCCTTTTTAGTCGCATTACAATGTGTCATGTCCAGTGTATAATGCATATAGTTTTGGTATATAACAGTTCATTTACATCGAGAATATGGCGTCAAGAGTATTTTTAGTACAAAAAAAATAGTGCTTGAGTATTGGGACATGTCGCCCTTAATCTTTTTTGGGGAAATTGACGTCTGGCAAAGGGAGAAGGGTGGTGTACATGTATTTATTTTATTTTTTGTTTTGCTTTTTTTTTTTACATTTTTTTACTTTTTTACGTTTCCCTATAGGAGATTTGTATCAGCGATCTTCAAATCACTGTTACAATGGAGAGCAGTACACTGTGTACACTGATATCTACCACTGTTAGGAAGGGATAGTTAAGGGAAAGTGCAGCCCAACATCTACATTGTTTCTTCCTCCACCTCCATCTATATCAGGAACTGGATGAAGGTTGTAGACCTCTCATGAGTGATCTGACCAGATTGAAACCTTATCAACAGCTGCTCTATGTTCGCAAGTTTGATAGAGAAGTCTACAACAATGTCTGTATTCATCAGAATCGTGAGTAATCCTTCATTATACCTTATTGATGTTATATTATTTCCCTATATAATAAAACTCTATTACCCCTCATAGGGTGTATCAGATTAGTGTACAGTACCAAGTATTTTTTTTATATTTTTGGACTTTTTTTTAGTGTGTATTTGTATTAAAAGGTATATTTTAGACTAAAGCATTTTTTTTGCAGTGATTGTATGAATGGACTGGTAAAAGATTTTATCTGCTCTGAGTGCACACAGGTTTCTCTGGTTACTGACCTGCCCTCCCCTTCC
>JAODAL010015217.1:70000-84666 GCA_025379985.1 Phyllomedusa bahiana
TTGTGCACTACAGATTATTAACCTCCTGCAGTCATGTCCCTTAAAAGTAATAGCAAAGCTGTTATGCCAATCACTGCGGTAGACTTGTTCACAATCTGACCAGGAAGTGTGAATCTGAAGCCAGCTGTGGCTTTGTAAAACAGCATGTTGCGACAACTTCTCTATGTAAGCTCACCAAATGCTGATTTTAGCAGTTCTTTCACAGTGAAAATGAGTTAAAGTGAATAGGGGGAGAAAAGAAGCTTGATAAGTGGAAAAAGGCATTTATGCAAAATTTGTTGAGAGGTTAGTTTCCATTCAACACAAATTTAAAACACATTTTATATATTGCTCATGTATCGCCTATTAATGGAGCTCCCGTTACAGATAAGTCATCAGATACAAGGGTGAGGAAAACAGAATAACCCAGAAGAAGAGTGATCTTATATGATATCCTCTCTCCACTCTCTGGTGGTATTTAAAAACCAATGAGATCCATTATCATGAGGAGGATGCTGGGGAGAATGAGAAGCACAATGTAGAGCACTGGTCTTTTTCTGAGAGATAATTTGATGAACAAATGTAGAAAAGAAAAATGCAAAGGGTTAGAAATAATGTAACTTATACAATTTTAGGATTACTTAGGTGCAACTTCTATATAGAATAAACAGGAAATTGCATTCAAACATTTAGATGATCTTAAATAGTGTGGAAATGAAAAATGCTATTGTAAAGCATATTCTAGCTTGTAATTGGATTCTGTATTGCACATACATATAGATACACATTCAGATATTTTTCATCTCATGACCTTGTTGTGACCAATGGGGGACCTGTGCTTCAGTCCTACCCTGTTACTAAGCCTTGTAGTTCTAAGACTTTAGGCCTTAGAATTACTAGATATCGGCCATGCATCATGATGAAGACGGCACAATGACATCATATCATCATGCCCCGGCTTTCAGCTTATCAAGTGAATGGGGAGAGATTAGTTTATTTATTTATTTTCTTCTAATGGCACCCTACCTACGACCTAACTGGGACTTACCTATTTACTGCCTATTTACCTACCTGGGCCCTATCTATCTACCTACCTGGGGCTTACTTACCTAACTGGGGCCTATCTACTTGTCTACTTGTGGCCTACCTACCTTTCTGGGGCCTTTTTGCTGCCTTCCTACTGGTCTTCTACAGCATAAATAATAATACTTCTTCAGGTCCACAATGCCCACAGTATGTACTGTACCATCCCTTCTCTAACGAAAAGAAGATAAAATGCCAGCTCACCATATGAATGTCAGCTGCTGGGTCATCTTTGCAAGTTTTCCACCTGGAGAAGGTGTGAGGTACACAGAAGAAGCTGAAGAGTAATACAGCAATAAGACGAATAGATCCAAGCCATAAAATCTGAAGGCTTTATTGGGAATAAATAAAAAGCCAGCATCCTCATAATGTGGCAAGTTTCCCTTGCGGATCACAGGCATTGAAGGGTCCGTGCTGTTTTCCATGCTCTCTCTGAGTTAAACTCACCTGTCCTGGCTACTGTCACCGCTGCAGTAGCAGTGCCACCAGCAGATTCAACTCACCTATCCTCGCTCCTGCTCTGTGGTGTCTTGTGTATGCATGTACACCAGCTCTTAGCTATTAAAATGGACTGTATGCTAATTAGGGGGTTGAGGGGTTGTTCTGCTGCAGGAGGGACTGGTACCCAGCAAAGCTAAGGGTGCACAACAATGGACAAGTGGTAACATACAACTCAGCGGAAGAAGCCGCCAGGAGGTTCTTAAGGGACAACCCTGAATAAACGGGATTGTACCAGGAATACTAGTGTTGTTGCGATCTAATGCCCAGACTTACTAGGGTCGCCTTTCTCCCCTGTTTTTGGAGGCCCACTCTACCAGTTAAGAGGGGTCAGATAGGAAACTGTGTAAAGTTTAATCTCAGGTTACATGGGATGCCTTATAATTGTTTTTTGTGAATTACAGTTAATGATGTTAAAATTGTTACTGCAGAATGTAGTACTGTTTATGGTTTATGTGACATTCAAAATGTTGTTCATCCCAGATGGCTCCACTTGGGGTGACTGCGGCACACCATCCTCTCCTGTAATCTCTGGATGACGCGGGCGCTCGCTGGGACGCTCTAAGTCATCCTACTCATGGGTATGATTCATCACGAGTCCCGCCATTTCGAGATTCAGGATGAGTACCACTAATAAAACTATACAGGACAGCCCCCGTGGGACCGAACTTAATATCGTTTCTTGGAACGTAGCTGGTCTCAATGTCCCTTAAAAGTCCTTCTCCATTTAAAGAGATTGAGACCAGACATAATATGCCTACAAGAAACTCATTGGAAAACGGGTAGCTACATACCCTTGAGGGCGCACTGGCTGGATCCACCGATTGTAGCGAATTATAAGACAAAAGCAAGGGGCGTGGCCATCTATTTCCGAGTGGGGGTCGTACAAGAGATATTAGAACAGTATGTTGATCGGGAGGGATGGTTCATCTTCCTTAGACTCTCCATTGCAAATAGGGTATACACAATGCTCAACCTTTATGCACCCAACGCTCCAAACGAATCCTTCTTTACGGATCTTAAAACCTTTTTACTCCAAAGGTCACACGAAAATCTAATAATGATTGGAGACTTCAATTCCACTCTGAACCCCTCACTTGACAGATCACACAACACTCAGGAGCTGCCGTGTCGAACTCTTGGGGATTTCATAGGTAGCATGGAAGTATACGACCACTGGCGAGCAGTCAATCCCACGGACAAAACATATACATTTTATTGCAGGGTACATGATACCTTTTCCAGAATAGATTTGTCACTTATCTCTACATGCCTATACACAAACGTGGTTAAATCGGACATCTTACCAATAGTTATATTGGATCATTCTCCTATACAGCTGACCCTGAGCATGTCACTTCCAATTAAACATCCTAGAAGGTGGAGCTTTCCTAAATACCTATATAAGTCTGATGAATTTAGGAATTTTCTCACCGTACATTGGCAACAATTTCTTTTTGACAACAGGGAACATGAGACAGATCCCTCACTATTGTGGATGACTGCAAAGGCAGTTCTGAGGGGGATATTAATTGAATACGTGGGGGCAAAACTTAAAGAAGTAAAAAACACATTTAGAGACTTACGTGCAAAGCTAAGGAGATCTCAAAACGATCACATGCTACATCTCTCCGAAGGGACAAGGGAAAAATTTGAGGAAGCCCAAAGATTGCTGGACACATTTATCCGAGGGCATGCGAGGTGGCAGAACAGGGCCATTCAAAATCGTTATTACAGATGGGGAGATAGACATGGTAAACTCTTAGCCAACATGACCAAACCCTGGAAATCTATACCCCCCATATCAGCAATTAAATGGCCGGTGACCGGGGTTGTCGTTCGTGACCTGGGAGAAATTGAACAGGCTTTTTCGGATTATTTAGAATCTTTATACCGTGCCGCTCCATATGATAGCGATAGGGTATCATCGTTCTTGGGTGGTGTCCATATGCTCGGCTTCTCCGAGGAAGCAATAGTGATGCTGGAAACAGCAATATCTGAGGAGGAGGTGTGTGAGGTGATCAAATCCTCAGCAAATGACAAAACCCCGGGTCCTGACGGGTTCTCGGCCGAGTTCTACAAAATCTTAAAACCCCTTATAGCATCATACTTAGCAAAAGTCTACAATGAGATATATCTGAACTCGAGGATGATAGATTCCTTTTTTGATTCTACGACCATTGTATTCTTAAAGCCTGAAAAAGACCCCTTGCTTATCACCTCCTACAGACCTATCTCATTGCTAAACCATGATTATAAATTATTGGATAAAATTCTGGCAAACCGATTGCAACACTTTCTTCCTGCTGTGGTGCACCCACATCAGTCGGGCTTTGTGGCAGGAAGGCAGTCGACTAGAAACGTCAGGATGGCAATCGCAGCCATTTTGGCTGCACAGGAGCCAGAACATCAGATGTCCATGTTGTTGAGCCTTGACGCAGAAAAGGCCTTTGACAAGGTCTCCTGGCCTTTCTTGGACACCGCTCTGAAGAAACGGGGTTTTGGCCAGATTTTCACTGATTTTCTGGATCTTTTGCATCAGAATTCCACGACATCCATAATTTTAAATGGCCGTTCATCACCACTTATAGACCTCTTCAGAGGAACTAAGCAGGGTTGTCCGTTATCACCTATACTCTTTAACTTGTCAATAGACCCATTATTATATCATATTTCCCAGTCCTCTGTGTTCCCTGGGGTCTCAAAGGGCGACCAAGAACTAAAACTTTCGGCGTATGCTGATGACTTACTCTAAATGATTTCAAATCCCAAACAAAATCTTGCTGCTGTCTTGGGGGATGTCCGGGAATTCGGAGCACTTTCTGGATATACAATAAATATTGACAAGAGTGAGGGTCTTCTGCTAAAGGGCCCAGCACAGCCACTGTGGTCCTCAAGGTACCCAATCAGATGGTGCACCAAAAGTCTTAAATATCTCGGGGTCTTCCTGCCGCGGAGCCTGCCTCGACTTTACCCGGATACCATAGATAGATATGTGAACTCCCTACGCCACACTCTGAGAAAGTGGGAAAATATTCCGTTATCTTTTGCTGGTAGAGTTCATCTCTTAAAGATGATAGAAATCCCAAGATTATTATATCTTTTTTACATGCTCCCTATTTATCTTATACCACGGGAAGAGAAATTAATTAACGCAGCATACCGAGGGTTTATATGGCGAGGAACAAAGGCTCACATTCCATTCCACAGCTTACAACAACAAAAACAGAATGGGGGACTAGGGTTCCCGAATATTAAATTTTACAATTTGGTGGCATTAAGTCGATACATAGCAGAGTGGTACCAACAAACGGCAGTATTTACAATACACTCACTGGATAACATCTTCTTACCTAAAATCTCCCTGGTTAATTTCCTACAGATGCCTTACGAACGAATCCCGGCCGGGACCCGTCAGAACCCACTTCTCCTGCCGATATGGCGTACATGGAAAAAAGTCAGACAACTTAAAGGTCTTCTTGGTCAATAATCCCGGCTTTCAGTCGGGGACCCCACATGGCACATTTGGGGCGCTGTGGGGGCTGGGCGTGCGGAGGATCAATCAACTGATAAATCTGAAGACTCGCAGACCCTACTCCTATACAGAACTCCACACAATCTTTCCGGATATCAACTTCCCTTTTTTAGCTACTTACAGGCCCATAGTTACATAATGGAGGTTATAAATAATTTAACCATAGCAGATTGGGACTCAAGTTTTGATAAAATCCTTTTGAATCCCCCCTCTAGACGGATGCACCTATCCCTTATTTATAAATACGCATGGGACCAAATAGATTATGATAATACACGGTCTCAATTGAATCGTTGGCGAGAGTACGATCACAACCTAACTCCGGAGTTAATTTTATCAGCTTATACAAACTCCCACAAGTATCTCCCTGCAGCCCGATATACAGAAATGGCCCTGAAACGTATGCATAATGCATATCTAACACCTATCAAAGGCCACCGAATGGGGTTTATACCTCAAGCAATTGTTTTAAGTGCGCCCCAGAAGCCACGTTATATCACTGTATGTGGGATTGCCCGGAAATCCAGAAATACTGGGACGATGTAGCAACATATATACAGAAATTTCTAATACATAACTTCACTCTTTCAGCACCATGGGCACTTTTTGGACACACGGATGGGGATACTGCAAATCTCACTAACAGGGAGAGGCATCTCTTACATGTATTGTCAGCAGCTGCAAGGAAGGCTGCTTTACAGGTCTGGATCCAGCTGGTGCGTCCCTCTATAAAACTGTTCTTGGATAAATGCTTCTACATCTTATGAATGGATTGGATAGAGACAATTCAAAGGAAAGAAAGGAGATTTAGACACCTTTTTGACTTATGGGAGACATTGATCAACACATTACCCACGGCAGCACAAGACAACTTGAGGTCGTGTTTTGAGAACACAAACTGGTACTTGGGGCGTCAGATGGGAGGCAGAGACCCTATTCCCAGACAGGGTAGAATTAGAGGTCCTGCTGACCCGTACATGACTGAGATACTCAATAATGCCACGTCCTTTTTGTTCAGCTAAAACTTTAGGTGACGTCTTCCAGGGAAACGAGATTTACTCATAACCACAACTGAGAACTGTGTTCACTCCTCACACAAAGAAATGACAAAATTAATGCCAATAGGGGTATCTCTTGCTTAGAGCGTAAAAAGTCCTCCTTGAAGGGTGAAAACGTCAAGTCGGAATGGGGGTTGTCCTTTTCTTTTCTCTCTCACATTACTCTTTCTGGATCTCGAATATCTCGTAGATACAGAGAGTGGAATCTTTGTTCATCTTATGTGGGACGGGGGGAGGGCGGTGGGACCGCAGACTGAGATATGGAGCATTGGCAGGGCACCGTTGTTTGCCCGAAAGTTTCAAAATAGTTAAAGGGACTTCCAACGTGTGGTATAGCGACGATATTGGAATATTCACTTGTTGACTTATGCACACAAACTGAAACGAGATACACCAAGTCCTGTTTATTATACCTTGTGCATCTAATACAATGTTGATTGGAATACTTACTTATTGTTTTGTACAAATATACTATAAGAGATTGCACTGTGATTCACTGGTTAAACACTCTCTATTTAACATAGCCGATATTGGCACATGTACCTGCTGTTCAATGGGTGGATATTGTGAATGTTTGTACCAAGATTTATTGTTAGTACCTTCCATGTCTGCTGCACTGAATACTGGATTATATACCTGCTCTCTAACGCAAATACAATATAATTGTGTATTTCATGAACAATTGATTATGTCTCTGTGTTTAGTGCATTGGATAACGGAATACCTCCCTGCTATTACACGTATAAGTACTGAAAATGTTATTACTATGATTTGTTGATTATATCTCCTACGGTTAGTACTATGGACATTGAAGCACCCACCTATTATTTCAGGTCTATACATTGCAAGTGTTAATACCAGGATGTGCCGTATGTACCCTTTGTGTCTGGTGCACTGGACGGTGGAACACGTTTCCGATATCTTCTATATGAACACTGGAGGTGTAAGCATCTTGATAAAACCGGCCATGTTTCCTGTGTCTGGTGCAGTAGAGGCTGGGATGTTTATATGCTGTTTTATGCAAATGTATTGTAAGAATTTATATCTGACTTTATTGAATGCACCTTTTTTAATCACTACACTGAAAGTTTAATAAAAAGAAGTTTAAAAAAAAAAAATTCTCTCTCTCTTTATTCTGGCATTTTGCAAATATAAATCATTTTGGTTCCTAATTGACCTAAAACGGGTAAGGTTTATTCTGATTATATGTCAGATAGTTAAAAAAAAACATGTATATGTTTCTTTTTATATAGTGCATGTAAAATTTTTTCAACTGTATGTTTCCTGCTGTTTCCTGCCATTGTACCTGACAGTTACCTGTCTGGGACTATGCTACCCGTCTATGACTATACCTGCTGGGACCCGTCACCCCTGCCTATACCTGGTGTCCTTGTCCTGCACTTTGGCTGTCAAGGCGAGTAGCCACGTCAGGGGTAGCGATCTGGGGGTGTCCCGCAGCGAAGTCCACCTGACCTTGTGGCGATCTCCGATGAAGACTGGGGTTCCCCTTACACTCTGCTCTCTGGGGTGGTCTTCACCTATAACATCTATATTTGCAGTGGCCCAGAGGATCCACAAATACCCGGCACCTACCATGTCAGTTCATACTGACGCTGCTGGTCATTACAGATTTAAGGTCCCAGCTACACTTTGTACTTACTGAAAACAGTCTGTATGGATGGGTAGAGTGCGTGACCAAAATGGAGGCTGCCACATCCCCATGCAGACAATCCAAAAACAAAAATTGAACATGACATTCAAAACAATTTTAAAGAAAATGATGTAGGTGCACGCTTACGTGGCCTCAAACAATGTAAACACAAAAACGTATCTCCTGGCTCCACACAGAGCTATTTCTACTGTGTCCAGACACAAACAACTGCTAAGCCTCCTGTCATTAAACAGAAGATGTAGAACTTCAGTAATAGAAAAATTTGTAAAAGTATTTGATACAAAAGTGCCTTACTGGGTGATATATTACTTATAACATAATTTTTCTCCAATGGGAAACCCCTTTATAGTAAAGTTTACAATTTCAATACAGTGAGGTTTACCCATTTTCATTTTCAATATACATTGCTTTCATGACTTCAGTAATTATGATAGTGAGCTATAAAAATAATTACTAAACCTACAGAGAAAAAGCAGCTTCTATATCCTCATTCACTTTATAGTAACTTACATGGAATATTATTTTTCCAAACTTAAGGTGATGATCAATAGTTACTTGGTAACAAGGCACCATACTCACGAAATCCCATTCTCCCTCATTCTTGAGAAAGTTCAAGTTATTTGGTGTTTTCCAGAAAAATATGCTTATATCTTGGGCTGAAAGATATATAAACAGATTTACCTGTCATCCTGACCTGATATTAGTACGTATGGGTGAATATGTTATAAGAAAACTCAGATAATCTTACTCGAATGAAGCCAGCTTCTGAATGAGAGGGAACATTCAGGTGATAAAAAGGGGAAATAGTAGATGTCAGGCCTGCAGGAAGTGATTAAGTTCATGGGGTGTTATTGAATACTCTGCCTCGACTGTTCACAAATGGTATAAGGGACATTTGTATTCTCTCTATCATCCACACTGAAAAGGAGAAGAGTCAGTATATGTTGATCAATGCAGTGATGGTGCACGTAGTGGTGGTGCACATAGTGGTTGTGCACGTAGTGATGGTGCACGTAGTGATTGTGTACGTAGTGATGGTGCTCGTAGTGATGTTGTACGTAGTGATGGTGCATGTAGTGATGGTGCACGTAGTGGTTGTGTACGTAGTGATGGTGCTCGTAGTGATGGTGTACATAGTGATGGTGCTCGTAGTGATGGTGAACGTAGTGATGGTGCACGTAGTGATGGTGCACGTAGTGATTGTGTTCGTAGTGATGGTGCACGTAGTGATGGTGCACATAGTGATGGTGCACGTAGTGATGGTGCATGTAGTGATGGTGCACGTAGTGATGGAGCATGTAGTGATGGTGTATGTAGTGATGGTGTATGTAGTGATGGTGCACGTAGTGATGGTGCACATAGTGATGGTGCACGTAGTGATGGTGCACATAGTGATGGTGCACGTAGTGATGGTGCACGTAGTGATGGTGCATGTAGTGATGGTGCACTTAGTGGTTGTGCACGTAGTGATGGTGCACGTAGTGATTGTGTACGTAGTGATGGTGCTCGTAGTGATGTTGTACGTAGTGATGGTGCATGTAGTGATGGTGCACGTAGTGGTTGTACGTAGTGATGGTGCTCGTAGTGATGGTGTACGTAGTGATGGTGCTCGTAGTGATTGGTGTACGTAGTGATGGTGCAGTAGTGATGTGCACGTAGTGATTGTGTACGTAGTGATGGTGCACGTAGTGATGGTGCACATAGTGATGGTGCACGTAGTGATGGTGCATGTAGTGATGGTGCACGTAGTGATGGAGCAGGTAGTGATGGTGTAAGTAGTGATGGTGTATGTAGTGATGGTGCACGTAGTGATGGTGCACATAGTGATGGTGCACGTAGTGATGGTGCACATATTGATGGTGCACGTAGTGTTGGTGCACGTAGTGATGGTGCATGTAGTGATGGTGCACATAGTGATGGTGCACGTAGTGATGGTGCACGTAGTGATTATGTACGTAGTGATAGTGCACGTAGTGATGGTGCACGTAGTGATGGTGCACTTAGTGATGGTGCACGTAGTGATGGTGCATGTAGTGATGGTGCACATAGTGATGGTGCACGTAGTGATTGTGTACGTAGTGATGGTGCACGTAGTGATGGTGTACGTAGTGATGGTGCACGTAGTGATGGTGCACGTAGTGCTTGTGTACGTAGTGATGGTGCACATAGTGATTGTGTACGTAGTGATGGTGCACGTAGTGTGATGGTGCACATAGTGATGGTGTACGTAGTGATGGTGCACGTAGTGATGGTGCACGTAGTGATGGAGCATGTAGTGATTGTGCACGTAGTGATGGTGCACGTAGTGATGGTGCACGTAGTGATGGTGCACGTAGTGATGGTGCACGTAGTGATGGTGCATGTAGTGATGGTGCACGTAGTGATGGTGCACATAGTGATGGTGTATGTAGTGATGGAGCATGTAGTGATGGTGCACGTAGTGATGGAGCACATAGTGATGGAGCACATAGTGATGGTGCACGTAGTGATGGTGCACGTAGTGATTATGTAGTGATGGTGCACGTAGTCTTTGTGCACTTAGTGATGGAGCACCTAGTGATGGTGCTCGTTGTTTTGGTTCACGTAGTGATGGTGTATGTAGTGATGGTGCACGTAGTGATGGTGCATGTAGTAATGGTGCATGTAGTGATGGTGCACGTAGTGATGGAGCATGTAGTGATGGTGTATGTAGTGATGGTGTATGTAGTGATGGTGCACGTAGTGATGGTGCACATAGTGATGGTGTATGTAGTGATGGTGCATTTGTGCTGTACGAGGAGGTAAAATCTTCTGTATCTCCGGACCAAAGCAAAATCAACAAAACAATGTATTAGGTAAACGTCTTCAATTACCTTTCCCTACACGTTAAAAGCTAATAATTGTAGTGAGAAAACCCCTTTCATTTATTAAGATATGATTGAGTCACATAATTCTAAACCTAATATTGACTGCCAATGACATGGTCGTAACCCCAGGGCCAAACTTAAGCCATATGTAGCTTTCAAGCCACTAATTGGGGATCACTTAATTAGAGCATGACTGTCATTAGATCAGGTAAGATGACTATTAACAGTTACGGCAGCAGGTACACAGTGGGAAGGTAGATATAAGTAATGTTGTCAAATTCAATCGGATCCCATTTGAGAAAATCAGCCTCCCAAGACTGTATGGCTATGTTCACACGGCTTAAAATGGGACGTATTTCAGTCCGTAGTGCGCGAATTACGGCTGGAATACGTCCCAGTCATTACGGTAATCCACAGTGCTGTTTCCAGCAACACGGGCCCTGTTTGCAGTGGTGTGCCACTGGTAATGGTGTGCATGTGTATATATATATGCCGCAACCCTGCCAGTGGCACCCAGGTTCACATTGTGTTTTTTCAGAAATGTTTTTTGTGCAGAACTATACGTTGTATTTGGCATATATTGGTTTTAATTTATATAGGGAGGAAGGGATGCCTCCATTTTGGTTTCCTGCACCCCGCCCACTTTCACAGGCTGTTATATGAGTGCAGCTTGCAAGGTTGGTGTTTTTCTTATTTCTTTCTCTCTGGATAATGGAGGTCGGTTGACCCAATGAGAGGCCTGAATTTGGCTCTATTGAGAGGTAAAGATAGCGTAGGACCACCCGACCTGAGGTCACATTGTAAGTTCGTGGGTGGCTTAAGCATTTTTTGATCAAAAACATGTGAACTGAGAATCTCAAAGTTTTTTTCATGTATGATAGATAGCATGAATGCTTCTTTAGGGATTTCCATGTAATGTATTACAATTCCTTTTGGGCACTGTAAGTTCGAAAATGGATAATGCATTAATAACATAGTTACATAGTTTGTATGGCCGGAAAAAAAACAGATGTCCATAGAGTTCAGCCTATTGTCCTATAGTGTTGATCCAGAGGAAGGCAAAAAAAAACCATCAGGTAGAAACTAATTGTCCTCATTTTAGGGAAAAAATTCCTTCCAATTCGGCAATCAGAATAATTCCCTGGATCAATGACCATCATCATGAATCCTAGTCATAATAACTTGTTATATTATTACATCTAGAAATGCATCCAGACCCTTTTTGAACTCTGTTATTGAATTCACCATGACAAATTGCTCTGACAGAGAGTTCCAAATTTTACTTCCTACAACTAGTAAAAACTCACCCTTGGTATTGTGATGATTTGTTCCTTAACATTAACTGTAATATTGTGTATGCTTTTGGCCAAAGATCATGCGATCTACCATAACAAAGACAGTGTGCTCCCAAAATAACTCAACACACAGCCATCAAGGTTTAAATTACTAGCATGTGAGTACACTCCTATGTGAAAATTGACAAATTGTGCCCAATTAGCCATTTTCCCTCCACAGTGTTATGTGACTGAGTGTTACAAGGTCTCAGGTGTGAACGGGGAGCAGGGGTGTTAAATTTGGTGTTATCGCTTTTACACTCTCTTACTGGTCAATGGAAGTTCAAAATGGCACCCGATGGCATAGAACTCTGAGGATCTAAAAAAAAGAATTGTTGCTCTACGCAAGCATGGCCTAGGCTACAAGCAGATTGCCAACACTCTGAAACTGAGCTGTAGCATGGTGGCCAAGACCATACAGCAGCTTAACAAGGCAGGTTCCACTCAAAACAGGCCTTGCCATGGTCGACCAAAGAAGTTGAGTGCACATTCTTAGCGTCATATCCAGAAATTGCCTTTTTAAAATAGACATATGAGTGCTGCCAGCATTGCTGCAGAGGTTACAGGGGTGGGGGTCAGCCTGTCTGTGCTCAGACCATAAGCCGCACATTGGTCTGCATGGCTGTCATCTCAGAAGGAAGCCTTTTCTCAAGATGATGTACAAGAAAGCCCGCAAGCAGTTTGCTGAAGACAAGCAGAATAAGAACATGGAATACTGAAACCAAGTCCCGTGGTCTGATGAGATCAAGATAAAATTATTTGGTTCAGATGGTATCAGGCGTGTGTGGCATCAACCAGGTGAGGACAACAAAGACAAATGTGTCTTGCCTACATTCAAGCATGGTGCTGGGAGTGTCATGGTTTGGAGCTGCATGAGTGCTATCAGCTGTGGGGAGCTACAGTTCATTGAGGGAACCATGAATGTCAACATGTACTGTGACATAGTGAAGCAGAGCATGATCCCCTCCCTTCAGAAACTGGGCTGCAGGGCAATATTCCAACATGATAACGACCCCAAACACACCTCCAAGATGACCACTGCCTTGCTAAAGAAAATGAAGGTACTAGACTGGCCAAACATGTCTCTAGACCTAAAACCTATTGAGCATCTGTGGGGCACCCTCAAATGGTAGGTGGAGGAGCACTAGATATCTAACATCCACCAGCTCTGTGATGTCGTCATGGAGGAGTGGAAGCGGATTCCAGTGGTTGCAACCTGTGAAGCTCTAGTTAACGCCATGTCAAAGAGAGTTAAGGCAGTGTTGGAAAATAATGGTGGACACACAAAATATTGACAATTTGTCCATTTTCACTTAGGGGTGTACTCACTTTTGTTGCCAGTGGTTTAGACATTGATGGCTGTGTGTTGAGTTATTTTGAAGGCAAACCTAATTTACACTGTTATACAAGCTGTACACTGACTACTTTGCAATGTATCAAAGAGAGATACTGTAGATAGACAGATAGTGTGACGGCTCACTCTCGTCTGGACGCCCTCCTTGACCGTCCTGAGGGTCTTAGCTCACGGATCGCCGCTTGGGTAAGCAGATTGGCACTCAAAAGATTTCTTTCTTACTGGCCTCATCCTGTTTTATTTTGGCACAGGTTGATAACATTCAGTAATAAACAAAACAAATCCTAGGCCGCCTGGCCACTAACTTTACATGAAATAGAGGGCTTCTCTATCTGTGGTCTGAACCTACCCTTCAGCCACATAAATACAAACAATTACCAGTTCCACTGGTTCCCGGCTTCTCTCAAGCCTCTGGGGGGCCAGAGCCTCCCTCCAGCTCCTCTACTGCTCCACTCTCAGGTAGCAGACCACGCCCCCCCGGTACCTGTAGTAGTGTGAAGGTAAAGAGGTTTGAACCAATATTGTGTTGTATGCATAACTATGAAATCCCAAGCTTTTCTCCTTGACATGCATTTCAGCTTGAGCAGAATCCATTTTGTGGAGAATGATACAGCATAATATGAAGCACTCAAGAAGGTCGCGGTTCAGGATGTAACATTTTTGTTATCGGCTTCCTCAGGATGCAGCGTCTTGTTATCAGTTCCCTTTCTGAAGAAAAGTTCATTTCACTGGGAACTAACTTAGTTTTGGCAGATGCACTCCCAGAAACTTTTCTACTCAGAGACAACGTGGACCAATGAAATCTACTCAGAAGCTGCCTAAATATGGACATACATCCGTCCCTCTCAAACTCTATCGCGCCTGCGCTTGCTTGATTACAGATCATACAAATATGTGTGTAATGCATTGTATTGTCAGAATTACTTGGAACATGAATGAGATTCGAACCAGAACTCTGCGTCTGACTCAGTTTCTAATCGGCCGATACATGTTCCCCTGATCGTGATTTGGAGTACCGGGACAAACGGGTGACCCCCAGTGTTGGTAAACGACCCCCGACACTTTGGCGCCGCATCGTGGGGCGTGGCCTGAGGTGGATCCAGGACCCCCGAGGACCCGAACACTGCCAGAGGCGCTCGAGGACCGGAGGATATCAAATTGAGGACTGCAGCCTCTAAAGGTCACGGTGAGTTGATACATCTATGTGTATTTAACTACCGTTGGCCATTTGATGTCTCCCGGTTAGTAGATTGCTTGTGGCATCTGGTCCGCGGGTGGGCACAATAAGGACTCGACCAGAAAACTTT
>JAODAL010015218.1:0-84664 GCA_025379985.1 Phyllomedusa bahiana
GCCGATTTCAACTTGTCGATAATAATCGCTCAACACTACCTACGACAGTGGATAAACTTACCGGCCTATAGTTTCCAAGATCACTATTTGACCCCTTTTTGAATATTGGCACCACATTTGCTATGTGCCAATCCTTTGGGACATACCATGTTATTAAACAGTCCAAAGATATTAACACTAGGGGCCTGTCTATCACACTATTTAATTCCCTTAGGACATGGGGGTGTATACCATCAGGACCTGGTGATTTTGCTATTTTAACTTTCTTATAGCGAAGCTGCACTTCTTCCTAGGTTAGACAAGAAGCAATTAAGGTGGCATTTACCTTATCCCTCTGCTTATCAACAGGAATGTCATTTGCCTCGGTAAATACAGTGGAGAAAAAATAGTTTAATAGGTTTGCTTTCTGCCTATTGCCCTCTACAATACCTCCCTCACTGCTTTTCAAAGGGCCAACATTTTCAGATTTAATCTTTTTACTGTTTATATAGTTTAAATTATTTTGGGGTTAGTTTTACTCTTTGGCAATACACCTTTCTGTCTCCAGGTTTGCTGTCTTTATCATTATTTTACGTATTTAATTTTTTTTCTTATAGCTTTTTAGTGACTCCTCACTGCCCTTCTGTTTAAGTAGCTTAAACACTTCTTTTTGTTTTTTTATTGCCTCCTTTACATCTCTATATAAAGGTATGTAGCTCTCACAGTGGGCGCTTAAGATGTTTTTAAAAATTTTCTATTTATTATCTGTTCTATTATTTTTAAAGACCTTGTCCCAGTCAGTGCGGTTTAGAGTCTCTCTAAGCAGATTAAAATTAGCCTTCCTGAAATTCAATGTTTTTGTAGCTCCTCGACAAAATACTCTTTTGAAGTATAAATTTAAATGTATTATATTGTGGTCAATATTTCCTAGGTGCCTCCCAAGCTGAACCTTTGTTAGTCTCTCAGGTCTATTAGTCAATATTCAGTCCAAAAGGTCTTTTCCTCTAGTCGGCTCCTACACCAGCTGGGAAAGGTAATTATTAGGGATGAGCAAATCGAATCTGACGAAGTGGAATTCATTTCGAATTTCAGGAAAATTAGATTCTGAACGAAGCCGAAGTTCATGGCGATTCGTGGTAACAAATCTAAAATGTCCATGAGCACATGGCGTGACATGGGGCAAAGAACTATGGGAGGAAGAAAGGAACGTCCTCAATGACATGTGCAGATATGCAACCAATCAGCAGCCAGGCAGCTTCTGTGATGTCACAGCCCTATAAATAGGTCAGCCATGTTACTTTCTGCCACTTGTCACTGTGTCTCTTATGCACATGAATCTCTATGTAGCTGCACTATATTGCACTCTGCAAAATACTTCCAATTTCAGATTTACTGGGGTGAAATACCTTTCAAATACACAGTGTGTGTGTGTCATATACATACCTGTTCCTGAACCAGCGTTTTTTTTATTTTGGGATATATCTGTGGCAAAGAGTTAATTTTTTTCACTTATTGTGGCGAACTCCGTCATATACACACATCTACATTAAACAGAGTTTGTTTCATTGTAAATTTTTGATCAAACAGTATGTCAGACAGAAAGGTGGCAGGCCCTTCACATGGGAGGGGCAGTGGCACAAATGTTCCTGGAGCAGGAACAGGTAAGTGAATGTTGCAGCAGGGGTCACTCAATGAGACCAGAGCTATCGGTGTCATCCAGCGGCCGTGTGTTGACCACAAATCCAATGGTTGTTGAATGGTTAACTAGGTCATCCACTTCCTCCCATCTGACAGCCCCAGCCAAGAGACAGTGGGTTCGTCAGACCCAACCCTTAGTTGGCATGGCCCAGGAGCAGGTCAGGGGCCCTCACCTGCCCTTAAACCCACCTCTGTCAAGTTCAGTTCCCTCAGCCAGAGAACTACTATGTGCTGTGGGCACTGCGCCACTATACAGCGAGGACGAACTATTTGAGGACAGTGGGCAGCTACAGGGCAGCAAAGAGGTGGGGCAGACATCCGCAGCTTCTTGTAGTAGGCGGGCAAATAGTGATGTGGAGAATGGCATGGGAGGTTATGTTGCGAGAGGTCAGGCTCTGCACACCGAGCCCGTTGAAGACACCAGTGACGGCCAAACACTAATCGATGACGATGTAACCGATCGCACTTGGAAGTCGGATGAAGCAAGGGCTTCATCATCATAGTCAGGAGAAGGGGGCGGCAGCTTGAGCGTCAGGCAGCGATGCAGCCAGCAAGTCGGTAGTGTGATAGTGTGTAGCCAGCATGGTGGCAGCAGTGCAAGGTCGGGAGCAGAACGGCCATGGGGTTGACCACCCACTTCGCAGGTCCCTTCCGGCCCAGAAAGAGGCGGCGCAGGGGCTCACCAAGGCAGCGGCGGTAGCAGTCACTCCGTGTGGAGCGTTGGTGGTAAAAATCACCTACTCAGCGGTGTGGCAGTTTTTTGCCAAGACACCGGAGGAGGTGAACATGGGTATATGTAGAATCTGTGGGTAGAAAGTGAAATGTGGCCAGGGACCTAATTTTGGCACCACGGCCCTGCGTCTACATATGCAGCATCACCATCCAGTGGCCTGGGAGAACCGTGTCTCAGATGTGGTGGTTCATTCTGCCGCTGCACCCAGTGGCATGCATCCCATTTAAGGCAGTCAAGGCTCCATCACCTCTGCCGAAGGGAGCTGTCTGTCTTACCCATCATCTATCAGTCCAGATGCTCCTGCTCCTTGCCAATCCTGACGGCAGCAATCGTTCACTGAGGCGATTGCTAAAAGACAGCAGTATGTGTCTAGCCATCCTACGGCACAGAAGCTGACCATGCAACTGTTCAAGTTGGTAATACTGCAGTCCCTCCCTTTTCAAGTGGTGGACTCTGCACCGTTCAGAGAAATGATGGCTTGTGCCGAGCCAAATGAGTAGTGTTGATCGATGTAATTGAGAAAAGTTGAAATCGAGCAGATTTTCACATTTATCGAGGTTCCGATACAATACAATTTTTTTTTCTTTAAATCTTATAAATAATCGTTATCGTGTATTCGAATCGCACCATTTTTCGCAGTTTCCCTTTAAATTTTGGGCGGGCCAGCCAATCAGCGCAGAGCACAGAGGGGGGTCAAGAACGTCACCAGTGAGTGGTGTAGGGATCTCATTGGCTGCTAAAATCACATTACCCTGTTTTATCTATGGCACTGCACTTTCTGCTCGGCGCCATTAACGGAACGCTGTCTCTGCTTAGCTTTTATAAAAGCTGGCAGACATTATTTCTCAGCGTTTTAACCACTAAAATGGGCCCTTCCTTGATAGATAGTTAGTTAGGTACAGCAAAATTAGGCAATTCTAGTCAGTATTAGTCAGAGATTAGGATACAGCTGCAGTGCCCTGAATTACCTAGCTGCGGGGGGGGGAGAGGGGCTTGTTTCAGGGGAGGCAGTTTCTGCATCAGACATATCAAATCACTGTGAGATATCATCCTATTTTATGTCTGCGTTGCCCTGCCTGGCCTGCAACCCGTGTCTGAGGAGGGGGGCCCTTGTTTGTGGGGTGAAAATACTGCATCAGAATATAATTCATATCAAATTTACTGTGAGATAGCACCCTATTTTATTTCTTCATTGCTGTGCGTTGCCTGCAAGCAGTGTCTGAGGAGGGGGGGGCCCTTTGTTGTGGTGTGAACTTCTGCATCATACACAGCAGGGGCATAACTCCCAGGGTAGCAGACGTAGCAGTTGCCCCGGGGCCCGTGCGCTTAGGGGGGCCCGCGCCCCGGGGCAGCTGCTACTGCGTCTGCTACCCGGTTTAAAGCCGCTCCTGGGCCTTAACGGTTTTACTGCGGCCGGGGCGCGGGGCTGAGGGGCCGGCCGCATACTGCCTCTGAACGCCGGGGCCCTCCGGCCCGAGCGCTCAGAGGCAGCGCTGTCCGGAGGTAGCAGAACGGAGCGCCGCTCGCTCCGCTCTGCTACTTCCCCTGCCGGCTCTCTGTGATCACGTGGGCGTGAGCGCGGTGACTTCACATCACCGTGCCGACCGCGCTGAGCACAGAGGCTCAAGAGAACTGCAGGCGGCGTATCGGGGAGGCGTGTACCAAGTTTAAATAAACTATTCTTATTTTACCTGTCCCTAAGCCTGCCTATATACCCCTTAAGCCTGCCTATATACCCCCCAGCCTGCCTGTATGCCCCTTAAGCCTGCCTGTATACCCGTTAAGCCTGCCTGTATTCCCCTAAGCCGACCCCCCGCTGGTATACCTTTAAGCCTGCTGTATACCCCCTAAGCCTGCTGTATACATCAAAGCCTGCCTTATACCCTCTAAACGCCCGTATACCCCCTAAACCTGCCTGTATACCCCTAAGCCTGCCTTATACCCTCTAAGGCCTGCCTTATATACCCCCCCTAGCCGCCCTTTTTACCCCCCCACCTGCCTTATACCCCCAGCCTGCCTAATACCCCCCAGCCTGCCTGATACCCCCCCAGCCGCCTGATACCCTCAGCCTGCCTGTATACCCCCAGCCTGCCTTTATACCCCCCCGCCTGCCTAGATACCCCCAGCCTGCCTGTATACCCCCTAAGCCTGCCTATGTACCCCCTAAGCCTGCCTATATACCCCCCAGCCTGCCTATATAAACCCCCCAGCCTGCCTTTATACCCCCTAGCCTGCCTTTATACCCCCCCAGCCTGCCTGCATATCCCCAGCCTGCCTGTATACCCCTCCAGCCTGCCTGCATAGCCCCCCAGACTGCCTGCATAGCCCCCCAGCCTGCCTATATAACCCCCTAAAGGCTGCCTATATAGCTCTAGGTCTGCCCCTAAATAGCCCTAAAACTAAACCCTGAAGCCTGTTGTCTATATAGCCCTATAGCCCCCTAAAGCTTGCCTACCTATATAGCCCCTGAAGCCTGCCTGTTACTTATATGGGGCCCCTTTAGCTTATCTAGAACCTACCTATATGGCCCCTATAGCCCACCTAACCCCTGTCTACCTGTTCAATTACCTGTTTCCATAAAAAATTTGGGTTTAAATATTATTTTTTTCTTATAAATTTTATTCTGAGGGCCATAAGGGCATCTTGCAGTTTTTTTGGGGCAGCTGCAGTAAAACAGGATACAATTTCCGTTCACTAAAATAGTGTTAAATACTTATTTTCTTCAGGGGCTTTTTTTTTTTTTAAAATGTTTTTTAATTTAAAATTTTTCAAATTTGAACTATCATTTACAAAAGGGGTTTGGGGAAAGGGGGGGGAAGGGAAAGGGGGGGAAAGGGGAGAGGAGGGGACAGGGGAAAAATAGAAACAAAAGAATCAAATTATCTTTGAATTTAAAACTTGTGCGTTTAAAGTTTTGAGCAGAGAAAAACACAAATCGTTTTTCAACCCAAAACAAAACATTAAAGTCATGGAGTAGTGTTTACGTTTGGGGAGGTCTTTTAAGGGTTTCCCAATAGGGCCAGATGTTTCCTGAAAATTATCCCCCTCCTGCTGAAGATTCAAGGAAGGGGCTTGGGGGCTGGGGGATCCCATAGGATTTGAAGACCATTCTTTTACGAAATTTTGAGTTGGGTAGTTTTTTCCGGTTCTTTTACTGGGGTGAAAAGGGCATTCCCTTCTCCAAGATTTTGGTATTAGTTTTCTGGGGTTCAATCAATCGACAAAAAATTGAGATTGTGATGAATGTGGAGGCTAAGGGTAGCTTTTATATTTTGGTTCATGGGGGATTTTTTGTGATGCTGATTACCATCAGCGTTTTTTTTAAATTTGTCTTTAAAAACCCAAAAACATTGCTGACAAGGAAAATGGGCAACGGGGTAAAGGGGGGGGGATAAAAAAACCAAGACATGTGAACCACCTCCCCCCCTTATTTTGGAAAAATTTGGGGTTTTACCTTGTAAGGTTTTGGGTTTTTAGTTTTTTAAAAGCAATGGCAGGAACCCCCCTGAACAAAAATTTTTCCCCCGGGACCAGGTTTGGGACCCAAGCAAAATTAAAACCCAAATTTTAAAAGTTTGGTTTTTGGGGGTATAAACGAGAGGGTTTCCATGTTAGGAAAATTTTCCCCCCCCCGGGGTCTCCTTCTGGGGGAGGCCTTCCCCCCCCAATCCATGCCCTAACAAAAGGTAAACTTTTTTTTCAAAAAGATGGGTATGGTGGGGTTTTGGGGCCTACCCAGGTCTGGGAATTTTTGTTTCCCTTTCTGCCCCCCGAGATGCAAAGATTATTGTTTAGCATGTCGTGGAATTTTTTTGTTTTGGGGTCTCGCAGAAAACCAAAGAGGGCCCATTTTAGGGGTTTTGGGGCAAAGAAGGGAGTAAATTTGGTTGAAATTGCTGGGAAGCGGGCCCCAAAACCTTTTGGTAATTTTGGGCAAACCCCAAAAAACATGATATAATTTTCCCGTGCTCTCCCCGCACCCCAAACACGACGGCATACCCAAAATCCCCATGAGATAGTTTCGCTTTTGGGGGGAAAAACCCCGATGTATATTTTTAAAACCCAAACCCCAGTAGGAGACACCGGCAATTTCCTTTGGGGCCCTTTTAAGCGGCCTCCAGGGGGTTTCCCCCACCGTATGTGTGGGGAAGTTCCCTCCTTTACCCCCGGGCCCCCCACTTTTCCTACCCCATAAAAGGATCGATAGAAAAGTTTGTTTATAAAACCCGAAAAGGCCCCCCAGTTTCCCGCGCGCCACCAGTTTTCCCACATTTTTTTCATTCCCTCAAGATCACGAAATTTCTGAGAAAAATTTTTATTTGTGTAGCTCTGAAGTTTAGAAAAATGAAAAAAGATGGGGCGCAATGAAAGCTAATTTAGTGCGGCTTGGTTAAAAAAGTGGGGTTTTCCTTTGGGGATTTCCCCGGGCCCCCCACCGCTCTGAGACCAAACCGGGGTGCCAAACCTCGGAAATGGGTGGGGTTTTTCCCCCTTTGAAATCAGGATTCCTTGAAAGCAAACCCACGAGGGCCGGGGGCTCCGGGTAAAGAAAAATCTGTGGCGCACTAGGGCCATTTTCTTTCCCGGGCTAAAAAACAAAAGGGTTTTAAATTTAACCCTCTGGTTTGGGGTCATGAAATTGGGGAATGTAAGAGATTGGTTTAGGGGAATGTCTGGGGGAAAACATGCCTGATTCAAGGGGCGTATGTTTTGGTTTTCAGTAAACCCAAACCTTATTTGCAAATTTAGCGGAGATAATTTTAGGATTTAATTTTCGGGGAAAATTTATACCCCCTTAAGGGCCCTTTTCCTCGCTCTTTTACCCTTCCCCCAAAAAAAAGTCCCTGAAAACCCTTTTTTTTCATCCTTTTGGGCCCAAGGGGTAGGGGGGGGTTTCCCAAAGGGATAATAATTTGGGGGAAAAAAGGGTAAGTTTTTAAATTTGGGTTTTTAAATTTTAAAAAACCCCTGAGCTCCCCCTTCACCTCGATCTCTCTCAACACGTTCTGCAGGCACACCTGTGGTCTGGAGATAAAGATCAGCAGATCATCTGTGAAAGCCGATACTTTGACTTCTATGTTCCCTATGGTGATGCCCTGGAATACATCCCAGGGCTGAATGTACCTCAGAAAGGGGTCCAGGGCAAAGACAAAGAGTAAGGGCGAGAGGGGACACCCTTGTCTTGCCCCTCGGGCGAGTGAGTTGGGGAGGGAGTTAAGGTTGTTTATTGTTAAGAAGGTGGTTGTTTGGGATTGGAGAAGATGTAGAAAGTCCAGGAATGTTGCTCCAAAATTTCGAGCCCGCAACGAGGTTTAAGAAATTGCCAGGAACTGAATCAAATGCTTTCTCAGCATCTAAGCTGAGAAGCATAGTGGTGGGGTATTTTTTGACGAGCGCTGCCACCGACACTGCTGTTCTAATGCCTTTTGATGAGTGTCGGTTCTTGACAAAGCCTAATTGGATGGCGTTTAAGAGATCGGCAAGCACCATCTGGAGTCTCGTTGCCAAGAGATGGGGCTGGGGATTTATAATCTGTGTTTAATAATGATATGGGGCGATATGATCCTATTTCTTCCGGGTCCCTCCCTGGTTTAGGTAGCACAATAGTGCGCGCCTCCTGAAAATTTGTGACGGTGATGCGATTTTGATAGATATCATTGAGGAGCATTGTTAGAGTTGGGGTTATGTCTGATTTAAGGAGTTTATAATATTCCCCTGATAATCCATCTGGTCCCGGGGATTTATTGCTTTTTAGGGCTGAGATAGCTTTTTCTACCTCCAGGTTGGAAATGGGTGCTGCTAGGTGTTCTTGTTTCTCAGATGGCAATTTAGGGAGTGACGTCGCATTGAGAATGTTCCACGTCGCTGAGGAGTCATATGGGTGTTCCCGGTATAAGTTTTCATAGTATTGGGTAAAAGCCCCTAATATCTCTTTGCTACTTGTCAGAATTTGGTCAGTGGCGGGGTGTCGGATCTTGATTATGAATTTTTTAGTGGTAGAGGGTTTAGTTAGGCGGGCCAGCAATCTCCCCGATTCCCCCCCTCATCTAAAGAAGTGGTTTATTGTTAGTTCGGACTGCCACTTGGCATGGGCTAGTGTATGCGCATCCAGGAGTTTCTTAGCTTCCAGGTAGGCCTGCCGATGTGCCTCGTCTGGGGTGGTCAGAAATTGTCGGTGGGCGGTCAGCAGATCCCGGTGGAGCGTGGTGTATGTCTGTTTGTGGCGCTTGCGCCGGAGAGCGACATAAGCGATGATGTGACCCCTCATGACTGCCAGAGCAAAGGTGTGTCTACTTGTGAGTTGTTGTGGTCGTCTAGGAAATTACCCCAATGTACTGTGAGATATATTTGGGGGAAGCCCTTTCTGATTGACCCAAAAATAAGAGGGGAACCTCCTTATTATTTTCTGTGATCTTTGGATGAGCTAATACAAGATTTTGACCGACTGGGCGTGATCGGAAATTATAATTTTTTAAATTTTTTGACCCTTTTTTACTTGGGGATTGGAGGTCGGAGACCGGGAAAATATCTACACGTGAACTGGTGGGGTGGACTGCGGACAGGTGGGAAAAAATCCCTCTCTGTTGTTTGTTGAACTTAAAAGGGTACTCGGGTCCAGTTTGCTGCTGAGGTAGGGGGGAAAAACTATTGGGGCCTTTGTGGAATCAGGGGGTAGAGGGAACCGAAAAGCCCGGGAGAGAACGGCATTGAAATCACCCCCCCAATAACTAGATTGGTGGGGGTTTTTGGACAATGGGGAACTGAAAAAGTTTAGAGAAAAAATTCGTGGGGGGTTTTTGGTGCATGATTTTTAAAGAGACTTTTTTTGGGGGAAATTTGATTCGAAGTGAGCGAAAAGGAATCTCCCCTCTGGGTCAGAAAATCTCTTCGAGTATCTGGAATTTTAGGGGGTGTTAAGGAGAATGGCGCCCCCTCTAGTTTTTGGTAGAGTTGTTTGCCTTTGATACATTGTGTACCCAGGGGCCCCGAAAGGGACTTTCCCACCCCCTTTCCCCGCCAGTGGGTCTCTTGTAAGAATTTTAATGTCGGGGTTTGTCCCCTTTTTTCAAGTGTGTGGTCACTTCTAGCTTTATGGGGTCTTTTAAGGGACCCGGACGTTCCAAGGAGGGATGTGTAAATTTTGTTAGGGTGATGACGTCCGAGGTCTTGGTGTTTGTGTGGATGAGTCATCCTACCCCCCTTCTTTTTGTTTATTGCAGGTTTTAAATTTTTCCATGGGGGGATCAGGCAGGGTTTTCCCCGCGAAACAAAGGGCTATTGGCCATTGAGTAGGTTGGAGGGGTCCACGTGTCTCCAGAACGGGGGGGAGGGAAACTACTGAAACAAAAAGGGGAAAAAGGTGAAAAAAAACAATAACAATTCCGCTAATTTTTTAACAAAGAAAAAGGCAATTCCAAAAATTTTAATTGCAAAAATAGAAAAAGGGAAAGACTGAAGCATTTCTAAGTAAAGCAATGTTATGGGGGGGACCCTTTTAAGTTTTGTAAGCATGGGGTTTGGGCATCCCTCTTGTGCCTGTGGTCTCGACGAAGACGAGGGCCCCCGCTTGGGTTGGGTTTTGTGTAATAATATAATAATCTTTATTTATATCGCCAACATTTTTTCCGCAGCATTTTTCAATAAGGGGGAATAAGCACCCGACAAACCAGAAATTACATTATAAAAAAAAATACTGAAAAAATGAGACACGGGTGTGAGGGGCCCCGCTCGCAAGAGCTTACAATTTTATTAGGGTGTATGGTGAAACAAAAAGGGGGACAAGTGTTGGTTTACAATGGGCCCGCCTGTTACATTTAAAAATTTGGGGGAGTATACATTAAAAAAGTGGATGAACCCGCCAAAACCCCAAACCCTACATCTTTATTTCGGAAAATGGGCCCGTGGGTGCCAAAGTGAAAGGGAAATGCAAATCTGTGACGGGAAATTTTTGGGGGTTTACAATTAGGGACTTGATTGGTTGGTTTTAAGAAATGAGTTTTCAGGGGCGCACTTTAAACTGTGAAGGGGGTTTTGAGGTGCCTGATCAATGGGGGGAACATGTTCCAGAGAACTGGTTTCAAAACGGGGCAAAATTTGGGAGGGCAGGGAGGTTCGGGTGAAATGAGATGTGTAGTCTTAGTCAGTAGCAGAGCGGAGAGGGGGGGTAGGGTGGTAGTACAGAGTAAGGAGGAGATGTATGCGGGGTGCAGCACTGTGGAGAGCCTTATGTGTGAGTGTGATGAGTTTATGTTGTAATTCTGTACTGAATAGGCAGCAGTGCAGAGATGAAAGGTTGAGGTCATCAGTTTAGAGGCTGGAAAGAAAGACAAGCCTGGCTGGCTGCATTCAGGACAGATAGAGGGGGAGAGGTTTACAGAGGTGGAAGCACCAAACAAGTAGTGGAGTTACAGTAGTAGAGACAAGATGAATAAGAGCAAATGAGCGTTTTGAGTTGTTTCACAGTTGAGAAATGGACGGATTCTGGAGATGTTCTTGAGATGCAGGTGACACGAGTCAGGCAAGGGTGATATAGGTGGTGAAGTCAGATCAGAGTCTAGTATAACCCCAGACAGCGGGGCCTGCTGCTAGGAGTTATGGTTGTGCACACACGGAGATAGAAAATAGGCACGGTGCAGGTCGGTTAGTAGATGGATGGGATGGACAGGCGGGAGATTAGAGAAGTGAATAGGTGGCTCAAAAATTGGTGTAGGAAAGAGGGAATTTGGGATTTTGGGAGAAAACTGGGCTGCATTCTGTATGGCTACAGACTCTATGTCTAGGGATGGGTGCAACCTAAATGGGGGGAAGTGGGGGGTGCCAGGCTTTGTATTGGGGGAACAAAATAGGCCCAGGAAGTTGGGAGGAATATTTAAACTAGGGACTGGGGCGGAGGGTAACTACAATATTGCATGCAAGATAGTGAAGATAGAGAGGCTGGGAAATAGGAATAAACAGGGGGTGGAGGTGGCAGGGACGGGTTGTAGCAATAGATAAGAAAATATCAGGGAGAAGGAATAAAACTGAAAATCTATAAATTGCATGCTGACCAATGCAGGAGTCTGCAACAAAATAATGACCTAGAAGTATTAATAGCTGAATAAAAAAATGACATCGGGGGTAAAACTGAGAAATGGCTGGACGAGAGCTCCGACTTGGCGGTTAACTTGCAGGGTTACTGTCTATTTTGAAAGGTTCGTAAAGACCGGAAAGGGGGAGGTGTCTGTCTCTATGTAAAAATCCTGTCTGAAAGCCAACACTTGCGGGAAGATATAGGTACAGAGTAATGAACATGTTGGATCAATATGGGTAAAATACTACATTGGGGGGCGGGTACAATAAACAATTATATACTAATGGGGTCTGCTTATAGGCCCCCCAAACTATACTGAAAACCAATGGAACGATGTAAATCCTCAGCGCAAAAATACGATGAACGAGCGGCGGAATACACGAAATAGAGTTATTATTATGCGGCGCACGTTAAAACTATACCAGACATCAATTGGGAATCTGAAGCTTGTAGCCTCTCATAAGGATAACAGGTTTTTGTCAATAAATTATGTTTAAATTACCTTTGCCAAATGGTGCAGGAACCGAATAGAGGAATAGGCCACGTCTCGTCCTAATTTTTTAATGAATAGACCCTGACTGCAGTAACAATTACGGTTGATGGGGTGGGAGATAGTGTGGTTTGATAGGAGTAACTGTTAGTGTTGATTCATGGAAGAGAGTGACGCATTTAGTGTATAGTGGGGACCTTTGCTGAATATTTTAATAAACGGTTTAGGATGGTTATTGGAGTTGGGTGAGGCGATGGAGATAGGGATGGCAAAGTTTAGGTGGCGAATGAGTACTTTGGGGTACTAATATTGTAGCATGTATATACGTATTTCAATATTATGGGATATTTTTTTTTTATAAAACACGTGGCTTTACTCTTTGTGGTGAGAACGGTAACATACCTGTTTAAATTTAGGTAATAAAAAAAATTAGAAACAGGGAGAAAAAAACCCAATGTGGATCAAACAGGATGTTTATTGAAGGCAATTTATGATAAACTCTTAAAGAACTTTCGTTTTTCAACTACTAAAAAGACACTCTGAGGGCTGTGAAGGGCAATAAGTACGCTTTTGAGCGGGGGGGGAAAAAAAAGTATTATGTGTGTTTTTAATAAGTTAATGGATGCAAAGCTGGAGACAGGATTGTATTGGTGGGAGTGATAGTTTGTGAGTTTTAGTTAAAATTTTGGGATGGGGCGTTCGTGTGTAGTGGTTATATGTGCGGTTTTATATGGAAACTGGTTCGCGAAATGTGCCTTAATTTATGTAGGCGAGATGACTGTAGTGGGCGAAATAGAGTAATTAAGAAAAAACTGATTAAACAACTTTATGTCTCCAAGGTATTTTAACCGTGGAGGATGACAATTTTTTCATGTTGAACAGAGGCAGATGGTGGTTAAATCAATCCTACTGTTTTGTTTATTGATATATAACCCAGGATAGACAGTGCTGCCTCCAGTCTCTTTGGTTGTGTTATATTATAGTCATACTTCCCCAGGATCCAGTTGGAATTAAAAACACAAAAAGTGTTACAAATGAGTGTTATGTGTTGTCATAGATAGGGAAAATTGTCTTATCTATTTCATGTGAATGTATTATTAACAGGGGTATGATCACAAAAGGCTATGACGCGCATACCAGCACAAAATGTGGTGCAAACTAATTCAAAAAAAAGGGCGTCAAAAAGTGATCCAGGATAAATATAGGACTCGTAAGCTTAAAACTCTGTTGCTAGCGAGTAAAAACGTACTTGAAGGTTTTCTCAGAGATGATTACTTGGAGTACATTCTCAATTCAAAATAAAAATGTATCACGCCAGTCTCACAGCATGGTGTTCATGATTTTAGGTAAATCTATTCTTAAGGTCCTCGTCAGACTACAATGCATCAGATTATATGAGGAAGTCCAGTGCCAAGACCTGGACTACCGGGGTGAGGCACTGGATGTCTATATCAGTATTTGCAATAAAGCAAATTTGATAAATAACGGTGCCAAATACAAAAGGCTGGTAAATAAAATCGAGAATGCTTGGACTGGGGGACATATGTGTGCAAGTGGGTATGCCCAACTGGCTCACTGTTAGAAAAACAAAGGGTAGTAAATTATCCACGGTACATACTCAGACTGTGATCGCTGTTACTAGGGGGTACCAAAAGGGTCAGTATAGGGCCTTATCCTCTTTAACATTTTCCTTAATGATATTACACAGGAATACACAGTAGAATATTCGATCTTTGCAGATGATACTAAGCTCTGTAAAATGTAATCAAACCACTATAGAGGCATAATACCGTTATTACAATGGGATACTGGATAAGTTGCGAGGCTGGGGCCAGGGAAATGGCAGATGGGTTTAACACTGATAAATGCAAGGCTTTAATGCACATGGGGAAGCAGAAATCCATTACATGTTAGGACTATTGGCCGAATCCTGCGTGGGACAGTAAAACTTAATGTAGCCAGCCGCTGTCAGGCAGCAGCAGCCAAAGCAAATAGGATCATGGGGTGCATTAAAAGGGGCAATACGATGTAATGATGAGGAACATTATTCTTCCATTAATACAAGTCACCAGGTTAGACCACCAATGGAATATTGTGTTCAGTTTTGGGCACCAGTGCACAGAAAAGACATTGCTAGAGCTTGAAACAGTGTAAGGCAACAACAAAATAATATATGGGACTGGGTGCGACCTACCTGTACACAGAAAGATAGGCAAGATTAGGGTTATTTTGTTTAGAGAAAAGAAGGCTTCCGGAGGGCGACATACATAAATATGTTTACAATTAAATCAAAGGTCAATATAGAGATCTTCCCAAGATTTATTTATACCCACAGGGCTGTAATCATTGATCAAAGGGGGCATCCTTTACGTCTTGAGGAACCGAACGGTTCTGTACATAAACATAGATAGGGATTCTTATGTATGAGCGGTGAGTATATGGAATTCTCTGACTAGGAGGGAAGGTCTTGAGTCGATATTATTTATACCAGAGGTTCATATTCTGGGTTTGGATTTTCATTTTTGGAGCGTAATAAAATATAACCAAGTTATAGTGACTATGGATTGAGGAATAGGGAGTTCAGTGATACAGAGGATTTTTCCGATCGGCCAGATTGGCAGCTCAGGATGGAATTTTTCACTATAATGAGGTCAATGGGCCTATCTCCTATATTGGGTTTTTTTTGCCATTCTTAGGGGCAATAAACTCCTATAGATACAACAGGCGGAAAATAGCGTTGGAAAGTACTTGATGCGGTTGTTTGCATTCAAAAAACACTATGAAACTACTGACTCTAGAAGATTCATTTTAGTGAGGTTTAAGTTGGAGATCACATGAAGATCACCCAGAGGACTCCGATGTCAGAGACAGCGGACAGACAATCATGGTGTTTTGTAGCAGCCGGCATGGAGTGTTGTTACTCCGGAGAGGACGTGTATAGATGGTATCATCGGCGTAGAGATGGTACTGGAAGCCAAATCTACTTGATGGTTTGTCCAATGGATGCTGTGTAGAGTGAAAAGAGGAGAGGACCAAGACGGATCCTGTGGGAACCCGAAAGCAAGAGGAAGAGGAGAGTAAGTAGAACCGGAAAATGAGACATGAAGGAGAGCGGTCAGAGAGGTAGGAAGAGACCAAGAGAGAGCGGTGTCTGGATACTGATGGCGCGGAGCATGTTGAGGAGGAGGTGGTGATCAACAGTGGTCAAATGCTGAAGAGAGATCCAGAAGAAGCAGCAATGAGTAGTTACCTGCGATTTTGCTGTCAGGAGATCATTTGAAACTTTCGAAATGTAGCAGTTTTCTGTGGAGTGTAGGTGGGAAACCGGATTGCAGAGGGTCTAGAGAGAGAAGCAGAGAGATAGCGGCATCAGGCGAGAGTAGACCAAGCGTTCCAGGAGTTTGGAGATGAAGGGAAGATAGAAACTGGTCGGTACGTTGGCGGCGCAGGAGGGGGTCCTGAGAGGGCTTTTAAGTAAGGGAGGTTTTATAACAGCGTGTTTTAAAGAAGATGGGGAAGATCCAGTGGAGAGAGAAGAGGTTACAGGATTGTAGTGAGGTGAGAGAGGACAGCTCGGAGGAATGGACTGGACAAGGTGGGAGGGAATGGCGGTCAATTAAAGCAAGTGGTGGGGGCGAGCAGACAGGAAGAAGCCTGACACTCTTCTTCTGATGTCGGGTCAAGGGCTGAGAGCAGATTAGAGGACGTGCGGGGAGGGACAGGATCGGGTGTTAATTGGGGATTGTGATGTGATATTTTGCGGATGCTGTCATTTTGTATTGGAGTGAGTGGCAGGTCTTGTGCACGAGGTCAGTGGGACCGGGGTCTGAGCTTTGGGCCTGAGGGAGGGAGTGGGAAAGTGTCAACAGACGTTTTGGGTTGTTGTGTATATGTGGTGATGAGGGCGGGGAAATATTTTTGTTTGGATCAGTGAAGGGCAGTGTGGTAGGTCCTGAGCATGAATTTGTAGTGGGAGAAGTCTGCAGGTAGCTTTGAGCTTTCTCCACAGGACGCTCAGCCGCACCGAGGAACAGCGCTGCAGATGGCGGAGTCTGAGGCGTGTGCCAAGGCTGCGGCGTCTGACTCTGGTTGGTGCGGTGTGTGAGTGGTGCCATATGTCCAGGGTGGTAGTGAGAGTTTCATTGTAGTGTTTAACAGCCAGGTCAGGGACAGGAGAGAGAGGAGATTGGGTGGCAGTGAGGGACTGTATGGTGTCTGATGGAGCTCTTGAGTGCCTTAATAGAGCAGAGATTTTCGGAATGGCGCGACTGGTTAGGTGTGCTCAGCGAAAGGCTGAAGTAGTTGATAGTAAGAGATAAGGTTATGATCCGAGAGTTCAAAAGGGAGAGTTGGTAAGATAGGAAATTGACCAGATCAGAGAGTTCCCATCCTGTGGAGTTGGAGAGTAAGGAAACTTGCGGAGAGCCAAGAGAGAGGTTAGTGAAAGGAAACTGAGAGGCGGAAGGAGAATAGGGTAGTCAATTGGGGATGTTTGAATCGCAATGATGAGTGTGGGTATTTCAAGTCGAGAGGAAATGAGGATGCCGGCAGCAAAATGATCCAGAAACTGGCGGGTGAGCCGGGGGGTCTGTAGACAACTGCGGACTCTGATGGAAAATGGCCGAAAGAGGTGAGGTGTGTGGACCTCAAAGGAGGGGAAAGTGAGTGAGGGTACGGGGGAAATGACCTGGTAGGTGCAATGTGGAGCGAGAAGTATGCCAACTCCTCCACCCGGCCTGTCAGGTCTGGGGGTGTGGGTGAAGTGTAGGCCGCCGTATGTGAGAAAGTTGTGCGTCCCTCCATCGTTACCCTCAGCTTAGCTGGATATAGAAGTTGGAATTTAATTTGGTTTTCTAGCAAGTATTTGCAGATTGGTGAAAATAATCTCCGCTTTGCGGTGACTGTTGCAGAGAAATCCTGAAAAATAAGGATTTTGTGGCCCTTGACTTCAAGTGTTTGTTTTTGACGGAAAGCACGCAAGATCTGTACCTTCATGACAAAGTGCAAATATTTTGCAATGGTGGCGTGGGCGTGGATTATTGCTGGTGGGTATTGCGCCCATGCCATGGACTCTCTCCGTTAGTGGCAATATTTGGGGAAGTTTGAGACCCAAAGCAGTCGGAATGTCATGGGCGACAAAGTGTTCAAGGCTGTCTCCTTTGTAAGTTTTTGGGATTCCAATAAAGCGCAGATTACTGCGACGGCTCCTATTCTCCAATTTGTCTATCTTTTCTTGCATCAATCTGATTTGTTGGTCATGATGTGCCGAATCTTGCTGTAACTGCAATTGGTCAGACTCACAGGTTGTTGTTCTCGTTTCGAGTTCGCTGATTCTCTGGGCATTGCCGGATATTTGAGCCAGGGCTGAGTTTACTGAGGATTGGAATAAGTCCAACCTTTTGTCTATTTGAGGTATTATGATAGCTGAGACCGCCTGGGCTATTGGGGCCACCTGTTGTGGATCCAGGATTGCTGGCCCTGCTGGGCTGGAGGGTGATGGCCATTGATCAGCTGCATTCCCGTTTTCTAGTTGCGAGTCCATGGTCGGTGTTCGTGGAGAGGCTTGATCTGCCTCCTGTGGAATTGAGTCATTTGGTTTTAGAACGCAGATTAATGGAGGAGGATCCCCTTCTGCGAGAGGATGGAGTATTATGCGGTTGCTGCTGTTTCTGGTTGAGAGGCGCGCCTGATATGAGAAATTTTTTCTTAGCCGCCGAGACACAGCGGGGAGAGTGCTGATAGCGATCGTGTGTGGATGAACTTTGAGGTAGTCCAGAATTACATAGTATAGAGTCTTGCGAGAGGAGTCTTCAGTGCTTATTAAAGAGGAATTCTAACAATAGTGTTTCATTATTGATGGGAAGATTACAGTTAGGCACGATGGAGAGCCTTCTCTGTGTTTTGCTCTGAGTAATTTGTGCAGAGGAATGAGCCCTCTTTAGGGGTGATGAGGGCTGGGGATCATTGGGTCTGTGGCGGAGGGTTGGGGGGAAGCTGAGTTGGCAGGCTTCGGGTTATGCTGGAATTTATTGGGATTTAGTTAGTTAATGTCAATCGTTTTTCTAGCCCGTTAGTCTATGTTGATGGGGACCCCCGGTTGTGCTAATAAAAAGTTCTGCCTTTTCCGATAAGGAAAGGTCCCGTTTTAGAAAATTTCGTGGTGGATTTTTTCGGGTAATGCATTTGGTTTTTTAGCCCAGTAGATGGCAGTGTTTACTGTAGATGGGACTAAGGCGTATGTAGCTGGGGCTTTTTTCTGGTTTCCGTTCGCGTGATAAGGCGGGTGTATGTTGGGGCCTTATTATACAGCTTGGGCTTTTTGGGAAGCTTGTCTCGTGACGAAGAACTGCTCGTTGGAATAGTGGGAAAATTTTCCTTTTTCCCCAATTAGGAGTTCTGCTGTTTTATAGTATTTCCGTGGTGGGTTTTCAAAGTAATCAATTGACTTTTAGCCCCTAGAGGCAGTGTTTTACTGTGATAGGGCTAAGTGTTGTTTCAAGGGGGTTTTTCATCTCCAACCGCGTTGAAAAGGCTGAGTGCGTGTTTAGGCCTTTAATTAAAAAGTTTAGGGTTTAGGAGGGTTTTATTGCAGTAGTCTTAAATGCAGTCAATTTAAGTGGCAACGTGGTGTCGCTCTCCGGTTGCAAAAGGGGAATTAAAATTTCGGACCTTGATGAGATAGTGCCCCCCACTTCAGGCACCTTCCTTTTATCTGGGGGCGGGAAAATGGGGGGACTTCCCGCCATGACGTTTTTATGGCTGGGTTGTGAAAATGGCGGGCAGTGTTCCCGCCAAAAGCGTGGGGCAGGTGATGGAGGGTTTTAGGTGGTCACCCCAGAGTTCAGGCTATGGTCAATGCCCCCCGTGGTACGCTCTCACCTCCTGTGGCTCTAGATGAGCTCGTCAAGCCTGTTCCGCCTGCAGATGCATTGCGGGCGCGTCGTGGGTCCAGTTCGCGTCGGCAAGTCCCGAGCTCCTGCCTCTGCGTGGTCCGCGGTGGCAATGCGGTCTCTGCTGCGGGTTGGAGATCTTCGTCCCCGCGTCTCTCAGGGAGCAGTCACGCGTCTCCTCCGCCTCCTTGATCCACTGCGTGGGTGCCGGGTGAGTCAAGGTTGTGCCTGTTGTGGGGTCCGGTGATAGGGCTCAGTGTCTCCACGGCTCAGTGTCTCTGGCCTGTCACTTGGCGGCTGGTTGCAGGCTGCGGCTGCCGGCCGTTGAGCTCTTGGTGGTGTAATGAGGCGGTTCTCTGCCTCCGGACCCCCGAGATTGTTAAGAGAGGGCTCATTAGGTGCCTCCCGAACTGCGCATTCTCCTGAGGTAATTCACCGAGCTGGAGAAGCAGCTTTATCGCCGATGTCAGGGGATTAGCTAGGGAGTGCAGCGGAGCACCATTAAAATGCGCCCGCCATCATGCGTCCCGCCCCCGGAAGTCCTCTTCCGGGACTTTTTATTCTGAGGGTCCATAAGGGCATCTGTGCGAGTTTTGGGGTCATGCTGCAGTATAGGACAGGGACAGTCCATTTCCTGTTCACTAAAATAGTGGTTCAAATCCTTATGTCTTCCGACACTTTTTATTCTGAGGGTCCATAAGGGCATCTGTGCAGGTTTTGGGGTCCTGCTGCAGTAAAGGACAGGGATACAGAATACATGCAAATATTCCATTTACTTGTCATCTCTGTTTTGGATCAACTCCTGTTTCTTTTTGGCTTTAGCTGTTAACGATCGCTGTACTCCAGCCACCTCCTCCAACATGTGTAATGCAGGTGTGTTTGCCTGTCCATTTAAACACACCGTCTTAATGTCAGAAGAACTCCACTTCACCCTCCCCCCCCAGAGCTAGCCGTGACTAGAGCCTGCGGGGTGCCTCATGCTGGACACCTCTCATGAGTGGGTGTGCGTGCACTGAAAGCGGAGCATGCACGAACACTTGCAGCCCGCAGCGCACATGAACAATCACAGCCCGCCCCACAATCGTCTCACTCTGCCCACTTTCTCCATTGCTAAAGGCTCTGCACTGCCCTGCCTCATGTAAATTTATTCACTTATGTCATCTACCCCTCCTTTCATCTTTCAGTGGTCCCCAGGACTCAAGTGACTTCTTTTTCCATTTAATTAGGACCTTGCTGTTTTTTGTCTGTGAGGGAGTAGTCATGACCTCTTTTATTACTGTTGGCTTAACACACTACCCATCCCTGTAAATGCCAATGCAAAGAAGATAAAGGTAGCAGGGTAGGCTATGATCTGTGAAGCATGTGGGAGGGTACCCCTGCTGTCAATGGATAACATGATACTCATAGGAAGACTACGACTCTCGAAACTGGAGCTGTTATTTATAATGGAGAAGCGCTGTTAGAGGCAGATATTTTGTGTGCATGGGTTGGTTGTCACTTGTCCCCATTGAAGGGCTGAGTGTGAAACTGTTCATCAACATAACATAACTATGCTTCTTTGGCGGAGGGTGGTGGATAAGTGACAGCCACTGGCACTGTTTATCTCCTTAGGAAAACAAATGAAAAGACAGATTAAAACCCAGCCTATTAAAAGTTTAAATAACCCTCTTGCCATTTTACAAATAAAAGAAAAAATAGTTACACATAACTGGTGTTGCTGCGTCCGTAAAAGTCTGATATATTAAAATATAACATCTTTGACACGTATATTGAACACTGTAGAAGAAAAAAATTCCAGATGCCAAAATCGGGATTTTTTTTGGGTCATTTCCTGTCCCCTAAAAATTGGAATAAAAAGTGATCAAAAAGTCGCATATATCCTAAAATAAACCAATAAAAACTATAGTTCAGTCCAAATTTTTTGCTTCTTTTTTCCCCCTATTTTCCTCCTCTAAAGCCTAGATGCGTCTTATGGTCCGGTGCGTCATATATCATGCAAAAACAAGCCCATAATCGGCTCGAAATACAAAAAAATAAAAAAGATGAGGCTATTGGACCATGAAAACATAAAAATGCAATTTTTTATAAACACATTTCTATTGTGTAATAGAATAGATGTAATACAACATAAAAAAGCTATTTCAAATTTATATCATTGTAATTGTACCGAGCTGCATAGTAAAGTTATCTTGTCATTTATAATTCATGGTGAAAGCTGTAAAATTGAAGCCCAAAAAACAATGACAGAACTGCGTTTGTTTTCCCCTTATTTTCCTGACCCAATGCTAAAAAAAAATTATGGAATGTCCTGCCATGCACCCAAACAGCAGTTTACACCCACATAGAGTATTGCCAAATATGTAAGAAATTGGGGAACAAGATTTGGGGTGTTTTTTCCCAGAATTCCTTGTAAAAATTAAACATTTTCAGCTAAAATTGCTGATTGTTTAACAAAAATTATTTCATTTACACCAACTAACGCTAAAAAAATCGTGAAACACCTGTGGGGTCAATATACTCACTACAACCCTGTATATATTCCTTAAAGGGTGTAGTTTCCAATATGTTTTTTTAGAGGTATTTATTAAGTATTAGCACCTTAGGAGGTCCTCAAACTTAGATTGGCGCCCAAAGAAAATCGTATTGAAAATTAGACTGCAAAGTCCGGCAGGTGTTCCTATGATTCTGAGGCTTGTGGTTGAGCCAAATAGCGCATGAGGGCCCCACATAGGGATGTTTTAAAAAAGGGCCCCAGAATTGGGGAATCTTGCTGTTCATTTCCCTTGCAATCTGCCGGTTCCAGTGAAAAAAAAAAATTGAAAAGCACTCCACTTTGTTTTTAATTTCTATAAAGTCCCTAATGGGGTACTAAACTTCCTAAATGCTGTTTTAATATTAAGGGGTGTATTTTTCTTAGAGGGGAGTAATTAGGGGGGTATCAACATTTAGGACCTTAAACCAATCAGAAGGGACTAGTCCCTAAAAAAAATCAATGTTGCAAATTTCCCTTAAAAATGTAAAAAGTTAACAAATTTCCCAAAACCGCCTAATTGTAAGAAAAAAAAAAAAAGACTTTTAAAAAAAAAATTTTTGCCAAACTTACGTAGACATATGTTAATGCTTTTTTTAAAAAAACTATTTTGAGTGTTCAATCTATTTTATGGGAAGATTGAAAATTAAAAATTTTTCAAAATAAAATTTTGAAATTTTTTACAAAAAAAAAGGATTGTATGACCAAAATTTTTAAAAAACCAAAAGCCCATGTTTCCGGAAAAAAAAAATTTTGAATCAAGGGAAGTTAAATGTCAAAAAGTTATTCTCACATTAAGGGAGACATGTATGGAACTAGGCAAATTGAAGTGCATCTATTTTTCAGTGCCCAAAGACCTGAATGTATGAAAGTATTTTTTTATTCAGAAATGGGTCTAAAATTCATTGCGCCCCAACCTGTTGATTGCCGAATAGGAACAAGTCATAAATCTGCCCCCAAACATGTATAAAGGCTATAGATAGGCTGGAAAAAAAGAAGTCATTAGAATAGATGTCGGAAAGGAAATTGGGAGTGATCTTGTTAGTGGACCACAGGTGAAGCCCAAAAATAAAATTTATGTATAAAAATTAAAAATTAAAACTATTTTTCATTAAATAACCCCTGATGAGTTGTCAGTTTTTACATTCTATTAATTTTAAAAACATTTTAAGGAGATATTTTTTTTTTTTTTTGGTTATTTTTTTATATTTTTTTTTTTGATAACATTTTTATTAAATTTAAATATTTTAAATTTTTTATAGATTTATAATTTCATAAAATTTCTTTTTATTAATATGTATGGTTAAGTTTTAGAAATATTGGAAATTTTTTTTTTAACAGCTCAGGCTCAGGCAGACCACATTAAAATAGGTCTGCCTGTTTGTGCAGTAAGGTGACTAGTTTTGTCGACTGCTTCAATAAGTGTTCAATTTATGTGTGGGGCCCTGCCCCTAGAGCCCCCCTCAGTTAGGCGCTTATAAAGTGTTTTAGGCTTACGAAAAAGCACCCCAACACTTTGTTTGGGGCATTAGACATTGTAGTCGGCTCACTTTTTAGCACTTTTTAGGACAGAAAAGGTGAAAAACCCTGATCACATGTCTCCCTAGTTGTCACATGTCAGATTTAAAAGATGGGGCTATGTCAGGAAGGCCAAAACTGGGTAAGTCCCCAGGTTAATGCAGGTGTTTTCATACCTAACTCAGATTTGAAACACAGGGGAGGTTAGGGTCAATAAAACAACTGCATGCATTTTTTTAATTGCTTGTGTTTCTGATACAGTTGAAAAACACAATAAAAACGCAGCGTGAGAACCCAGACTAAGAGTAAGGATATATGGTAGGGCCCCATTGGGGATGCTGCAGCTTAGGTTTTTACTTCGACCATTTTGTGAGTAAAACTATTGTTTTCCAGTAAAATTTTCGGCCTTTTAATCATGCGTTCTAGCTGGGAAGGTGATCCTGCAAATGGATGTATGAGTACATCCTAGACATCTCAGCATGGAAATAGCTGTATATTACAGCTGACCTCATGCTTTGTTGCCCACAACTGGAGCTCGCTCCAGTCCCGGGCAATTAACACCTTAGCTGCCGCAGTCGATCACAACAGCTGCATCAAAGAGGGAGCTCCCTCTGTCTGCATCGACATCGCACTGCTGCCGCTTCTCTCCCTAGCAACCCAGAAGCCTAACAAAGGCTTTCAGGCTTCCTGTGACATTACTACAACTGACTTTGCCTTGAGGGCTTGATGAAAAAGAGGAAAAAATATAAAGTACACACACTGCAAGTGTAACGACTTAGCCTATAAATCTTTCACATTATTTAACCCGCACAGTGAACGCTGTAGAAAAAAAAGTCACAGAATTTTGATTTCCGTTCATCCCGTAGCACATAAAATGGAATAAAAAGCAATCAAAGTCAAATAAATGCCAAAATGGTACTAATAACATCAGTTCGTTCTGCAAAAAAGCCCTTACACTGCTAGAAAAATAGTGTTATGGTGATCAGAAGATAGCGATGCATAAATATTGTTTTACACAATAAAAGCCCTTTTTTTTTTAAAAGTGCTACAACATAACAAAACTACATAAATTGAGTATTGCCATAACAGCATGTCCCCACGGTCATGTTTTTCAGCCAGATTTACAGACGGTTTTCAGTTTTGAAAGCCATCTGTGAACCGGCTGTCAAACTTGAACACGGACCTTAATGGAAAATCCGTGCAGCAGTCCCCACTACACGGATTTTCCACCAGACGGTTTTTTTAGACCGCCGGCAGTCCAAAGAACATTGAACGTGTTCATTCTTTCACCCCGGTTTTCGGGCGGAACATGAACATGTCGGTAAGAAAGGGGGAGGGCTTTCTTCCGTAAACTGCGGAGAAAAGCCACCCCCCTGCGTGCCAGAAACAGAGCAAATACCGGTCAGCATTTCCTGACCGGTATTTGTCCTGTGCCGTGTATACAGCCCTTAATCGTATCGAGGGATATAACGAACATGTCACGTATACTGCACAGTGGGCTCTGTTAAAAATAAAAAACACTACTAGGATTGCAGTACTTTTTTCACCCTGCCTTCCAAAAAATGTATTTAAAAGCGATCAATGGTCCCTTTGATTCTTACTGTATAACTGTGGTGGTGGATTTTAGGATGCGAGAATAGGGTATAATAAGGCATTATAGAGAGTAGTGATGAGCGATTACGTCGACTATCGTCATCGGGTCGATAGTCGATATCGGCAATTATCAAGACGATTTCCGATAGTCGATAATAGATTATCGCCGATGACCATTAAAGTCTATGGGAGAGGACCAACACCTTCATTCTTACACCCAAACAGGGCTGGAGAAGCTGAATTTTAAACACCCACAACAGTCAAATGGATACGTGCTACTTTCTTGGGCAACATACTTAGGTTATAAAAAGCCACAGAAAAAAGTCACAGACCATTCACTATCCCTGTCTGTACCACAGCATGACCCTTAAACCTGCATGACCCACAATTAAAAAGTGCCAGAAGGCAGTATGATTTGAACCCATCCTTTTACTTGAACTGGACATTGACTATCCCTGTCCGGGAAAACGCAACATGACCTTAAACCTATCGACCTCCAGATTAAAAAGTGCCTGAAAAAGGAGTCTTTGAACCACCATTTTAGTTGAACTGGACATTGCCTTATGCCTGTCCTGGACCGCAGTATGACCATTAAACCTGTCTGACCCACAGATTAAAAAGTGCTGGAAAAAGGAGTCTTTAAACCCACCATTTTATTCACTGGACATTGACTATACCTGTTCTGTACCACGTATGAAAAATTTAAACCTGTCTGACCCACAATTAAAAGTGCTGGGAAAAGGAGTCTTTGAACCACCATTTTAGTTGAACTGGAATAAACTATACCTGTCCTGGGCCACAGCATGACCCCAAACCAGCATGACCCTCCAGATTAAAAAAGTGCCGGAAAAAGGAGTCTTGAACCACCATTTTAGTTGAACTGGACATTGACTAGCCCTGCCCTGTGTAACCACATCTGTAAAGTCTTCCTGACCTCCCTTGTACAATTCAGAGGAATATTTGTATCACTATTTTGTACATCCCCAGTTTTTTAGTAGTTTAATTCTAGAAAACACATTTTTAAAATAGGATGGAATCCCATCACGTCTTTGTTTCTCTTTTTTTTTAAATTGTATTAAATGGGTTGTCTCCCTACAGGGATTAGGATTACTAGCTATTTTAAAGATCTTGCAAAAACAAGTCATTTTGCAATATGTGTCCAGTAACAGTGTCCTACCTATTCCTGTTTTTGACAGCACCATCACCCTTGAGCCACTTTTGAAAATTGTGAAGACAAATGTCTGTTAGAAACCACATTTTTTAGAATGGGACCTGTAGTATAGCTGCATTTCACAGCAAAATGCCCCTAAAAAAAATTCAAAACATGACCCTTGAGCCACTTTTGACAATTGCGAAGAACAAATGTCTGTTAAAAACCACATTTTTTATATAGGACCGTGTATTTAATTGTCCCCATTCAAAGCAGCATGACCCCAAAAAATTATAAAAATGACTTCTCAGCCACTGTTAAAAATTGTGAGGGAGAAATGCCACTTAGAAGCCACATTTCTGTTCCAAAGGACCATGATTATAGCTGTATCTCACAGCAACATGACCTCAAAACCAATGACAATGCAAAAAATTCTTAGATAAAGTGAGAATGAAATAGGGTTTTTTGTCATGAAACCTTGGTGTTTTTTTACAGTCTCCACACCGCCAAACCAGCAAAATGATCTTTTGGAATTGAGAATAAAAATTGCAGTAAGAAATGATCATTTTAAAATAATTTTTTTAAGAGGACCATTTCTGTTTGAAGAGGAATGTGAAGTAGCCCGGGCAACTAATCGGTGACCTTGGCAATTGGGCCACAACATCATCAGAGATCCATGCCTGATTCATCTTGATGAATGTCAAACGATCAACATTATCTGTGAAAGCCGATGCGTTTGTCTGTAATGAATCCTCCAGCTGTGCTGAAGGTCCGCTCAGATATGACGCTGGCTGCTGGGCAGGAACAACACCTCAAATGGCGTGGCGAGTTGAGCTCGGGCCATTCATCCATTTTGGATACCCAGAAATTGATTGGGTCCGGAACACATCCAAAAACATTGGTGTTGAGACGCAGTAGTCGTGCACCATGATCTTAAGCTGTTCCCCTGTGTGTTGGATGTGTGCCCTCAAATTTCATGCTTGGTGAGGTGGTACCATTGCCTCTGCTGCCCTGCGGCTACTTGGCAAATTACTGCTGTCACGCCCCTATGTTGTTCCACGTGAAAATTTGAAGAACTGTAAGCAGACGAAACAGATTCTCAGTTGATCAAAGCAAAAGGGCTCCATTTTCCCGCATTTTTACCTCATTTGGGTGGGTGGAAAGGAAAGTGCTTAGTTTGGTTTTGTACCGGGGATCAGGAGGGGGTGGGCCCAGTAACTGTTGGCATTTTGATGGCCTTAATGCGGGATATGTTGGAGGAAATGGAGAAACCAAGCACTCATGGAGAGATGGAGCCTTTATTCCCAAGACAGGTGAGGGCATAGCAAATGATCTTCCTCATCTCCCCCGCCCTTGAAATTCACGCAAACCTCTTTCCAAGGCAGGGGAGTCGGTAACGGTCGGTGTCTGGAAAACCTCTCTCCTCCTCGTTTCCTCGGACAGCTTCAAACAGCCCTGACTTGCCTCAGATGATGCACCCTGGAGCTGATGCGCGCTTGCAAATAGCCCTGGACCCGGGGAAACCCCTGCCTATGACCGATAAATTGTGAAATGGGGCCTGTGGATTCGACGGAGGAAGGCTCCGTGTCCCTCTCCTCCATACTGGCGAGACTGATGTTAGAGGCCCAAGAACGTTCAGAAAAGTCACCACAATGCTCATGCGACAAGGGGGATTTTCCGCACTGACATTTTGGTGGCTTCTCAAAACGGCAAGTGGTGCAAGCTCTTTCACCTGCCTCCACCCTCGGGGCTCAACACCCGAGGTCCGCAACGTGCTTTTTCGGCCATGTGTCATTGTACTGCGTAATGGCATTGCGTGTGCCAAAATCGCTGGGCATGTTGGGGAATTCAAGGTTGCCACGTCAATGAGAACGGTTTGAATGGGAGGCCCAGCTGACGCTGCAACGCAGCAGGCGGGACGAGGGAGGGTGGAACGGCGGAAGTGCTAACTTAGACTCGAGGATTCCTCAGCAGGCGTCCAGGGCCGGGTTAGTAAAAAAACACTATTTGAAATGGGATACGGATAATAAAAGTAGTTTTGCACTATCAAATACACCCGCGGTACACAAATTGCGTATTCAAATTTAAGTGCAGGTGGATCTATGAATAAAAGTTGGGCCTGTGGCAAAGTGAAAAAAACACCTATCTGAAATGTTTCGGATAATAAAGGATTTTTGCACCTACAAATACACCTGCGGAGACAAAATTGCTGTATTCAATATTTAAGTGCAAGGGGACTTTCAAAGGGCCTGCCCCCAAGTGAAAAAAACACCCATTGAAATGTATACGGATAATAAAGTGAGTTTTATTTTTCACCTATCAATACACCTCGGTGACAAAATTGTGTATTCAATTTAAGTGCAAAGGTGATCTATAACAAAACTGCGCCAAAATGAAAAACACCTATCTGAAATGTATTCGGATAAAAAATAAATTTTTGCCCTACAAACACCTACGGTGATACAAAATTGCGTATCGAATTTAAGTGCAGGCTGCACAACATACAAGTTATATTTCACAAAAAAACTGGCCAAAAAGTGTTAAAAAAAACACCTATCTGAAATGTATACGGATAATAAAAGGTATTTTTTGCACCTATCAAATACACCTGCGGTGACTACAAAATTGCTGTATTCGAATTTAAGTGCAGGCTGCACAACATACAAGTTATATTTCACCAAAAAACTGGCCAAAAAGTGTTAATAAAAACCCATTGCAATGCAGGGTCTAAACTCTAAACACAGTCTGGGCTGCACAATATCCACTCTCCTTTAAAGAGCCTGTCTGTCTGTTTGTGTTCGCCCTCAGCCCCCGGACTCCCTCCCCCCCCTTCCCTGTGGCTTTACAGCGCTAGATGCTCCTTTAAAATTCTCAGCCTAAGTAACTATAATCTGCAAATCTCTAATCTACCTAAGTTCTAATGTTCACAGCTAAAAGCATAGATGTCTTTGTGAACAAATAGAACAGTTTCGCTGAGCTGTTTTGACAGAGACCGAGCACACGTCCTGCTCTTATGAGATACACACTGATCATGAAAAGAAAGGGCTGTTCTATGTAAAACGAGGTCATGTGATTTTTCCAGCCAATCACAACCATACACAACCCATTCATGACGTCGCACACCCAGCTCACCCTGCTCTATTCTGTAAGCTGATTTGCTGGCCGCCAAAATGACATGAAGCGCTGAAAATGGAGCGATATTAATAGATTATGGAAAATTTTAAATTAAATTATCGCGTGGCAAAAGTCCTCCCAAAAAAACCGTGTGATTTCACTTTGTCAAATAAAAATTTGTAAACACTAATAGAGAGGGTAAAATTCCGCTTGGGGTCGTCCTTTTAGGGGGGACCCAAATTAAAATGATGGGGAGGGTGTTTTATTTGTGAAGGCGTATGGTAGGGATTCTTTAGGTTTTGTACTATAGTATCTATTGTATATTTATTTGAATATCATTAAAAGTTAAGTTTGTCATCTAGAAACATTTTTTTTGTGGATTGATACTTTTTAATAGCATATTAAAGGGATTTTCTACTTTTGGGATTGCCCATTCCAGTATTTATTTGGGTGCCTTGTGGATTTTTCGCATGACAAAGTAAAGAAGAATCTGTCACAACACACAGAGCATGTCGCTATTTTTATGTGATTGTGGGTGTTAGTATAGGGCTGGGCCCGGGGTGGTTAGGGATGTTTTGGTGATAATCACCTTTAGAAAAAGCCTTTTGATTTTTTATTTTCACGGTGCATTTTTAGGCAGCTCTGCCCTATACTTAGGTTGGGGAAGCGGGTTGGGACAAACTGGTGTGATGTGGCTGTTTCTGCTTCTCCCCTGTGAGAAGTTGGGGGGTTTTCCCTTCACTTTATTGGGGGCTTTTCTTGTACCCCCTTCATCTACTTTCCCTTAAACCAATTCGAGAGTGAGACATGTGGTAAAGCAGGCACTTTTTCATTTGTGTTCTGTGTGGTGCTTATGAAACTAGCTCTGTCCTGTACCCACAGTCTGCTGAGGAGCATGGCTTTGGTGTTGTGGGGGTTCTGTTTTGCAGCTTTTCTTGCCTCTTCCCCGGAAGCCAGAAGCCCAGTTTGGAATGGCATCAGAAACAGTGCCTTTGAAAGGGGGTGGTTTTTTCGTTCTCACCTTTTTTCATTAAACTACCCTAAAGCCAACTTCTGAGAGAAGCAGGGGAAACTGGTGCTGTTCAATATGACACATGTTTTAGTATACTTATCGCCCTTGGGCCTCAGGGTAAAAATTCGTGCCCAGTTTTTTCGTTCTCAAAAAACCCTTGCAGAGGTTCCAGCACCGATGTTTTGCTCTGGACGCAGACCTTTTTCAGAAAAGTCGGCACAGACGATTAAAAAGGGCCATGGTTGTCCTGTTCCTGGGTAATCCTTAACCTCCCTTCCTGAGCAGCCTCATTTTCCTTTTCCCTAGTACATGAGAGTTTTAACATTATAACATTCTCACACTAGGTTATACTACTAATTTTTCCACCTTTTTTCCCCTGACATGTTAGGCTTTATTTTTAAGCAGCTTTTACATTTATTTATTTTTTTATAATACGTGGGAAAATAGTTAAATAAAAAAGCTAAGTCTTTTTTTCATGTTTAGTGGGTAGCTGGGCGGGGCTTAAAATTGTAAATTGGGTTGTAATTTTTTTAAAATAATATAATAAAAAAGATACACACACAAATAAAATATTATTTTACATATTATGCCTCCCAATAGGTCAGAAAAAAAGATTGGAAGAGGGCATTTTAACATACTATCACTTTTTTCCATTCCTGTTTTTCCCTCTAAAACAGGGCCTGATATATTAGTCCCCGTTACAAGGGAAATACTGGGAAAAACAGCACTCCTTACTAACTGCAGAGTTGGTCTGGGTAAGCATCGACAATTACCTAGCCCTGGTGGTCACTTGACAGCCACTGCTGGAAAGCAGGGAGGCTTCTTGCTAATGTGTAAGTGTACAGCTGCAAACTCTGCACAGACTTTACAGAATGTCTGTGCAGATGTAAACAACCACCCGCCAGATGTTTATAGTAATCATCCCCCAGGTGTATATAAACAGAAAACACTAAGGGCGAATACACGCCGCTAGTAATGAATGTCTATGGGGCCGGCGGGCTGCCGGGCCCCCCCGCCCCCGCGCCCAGCAAATATGCCATGTGAAGAGGAGGCCTAAGGCTATGTTCACAAGGGGTAATTTCTGCGCTCATTTCTCATCGTATTTGCGCTCTAATACGAGTGAGATGCGAGCCGAAATTACAGTAATCCACAGTTCATACAGAACTATGGATTATACCTCCTCTTCCCGCTCTTACAATACGATTGTATTGTAGGCGCGGGGAGATAAGTGACATGTCAATTACTTGCGGCAAATACGCGCCTCGAGTAATGACAGTCTATGGGGCCGGCGGGCTGGCGGCCCTTTTGCGCCGCGTTTGGTACGCGCATATCAGCTCGACTCACAAATCACCCGGCGTAATTGCGGCAGTACTGTACGCGCCGCAATTACGCCGTGTGAACATAGCATAAGGGTATGTTCACACGGCTTATTTTGCCGTGTATTTCGGCGTGCATTTTGCCACGTATTGTGCAAAATGCGTGTCGCAATTACGGTAATTCATAGCTCTCAATACGCTGTGTGAACATACCCTAACTACATAAAAATGTTTAATTGTTTGACAGTCCATAAGTAAAAAAAAAAAAAAAAGACAAAAAAGGGAAAATCTGTTGCGTTGTCTCCGATAGACACCAAAAATTAGAGAAAGCACAAATAGGGTGTATATCTGAAACATAACTTTTAATAAATATGATCTAAAAGATATTTATACAATTACTGGAATCCTGTTTTAAATACCTACTCCAAGTGACCATGCACAATTCCCAAAAACAAGCAGAACCACAGAAGATTATTTTCTTGTGCGGTACCATTTGTTGCCATATCTGTCCCCTGAAGAGTGTGGGTAAACCAAAACATGTCATGTCGGGACTTCTTACTACTTGTTACAGTTATAGTGTAGGGATCCGTGTGTTTTAGAGACAGGATCCGGACAGGGACATAATTTTTAGGACGGCTGTCCTGTATCTCCCTTTCTTGTAGGGCCTTACAGGTCAAGTAGGGGTTTATAGGGTTTGTCTCCTGTTGCGTTTCACATTTTGTCTACATTATATATATAAAATTGTGGTTATTGTTACTGCTTGTTTTTGGAAATTGTGCATGGTCATATGGAATAGGCATTTAAACAGGATTCCAGTAAGTATAAATATGTATTTTAGATCATATTTATTAAAAGTTATGTTTTAGATATACACCCTATTTTTTGTATCAGTCCATAAGTTGTTAACAAAAAATACTTTTATTTGTGTATCCACTTATACATATTGAGTTGTCAGTAGCTAGTAAAATAAGGTAGTAGTTAATAAGGGCTATTCTAGAGTAGCACATGCATCAGATTTTTGCAGAGACTTATCTGTGGCTATTTTGTTCATCTAAATGAGGTTGCAGAAACATCATCACTAAGGCTTTGTCTGCACACCATATGTTAAAATGCTGATTTGTGGTTTTTGGCACGGGTTTGCGCTAAAAACCACAGTTGATTTTCGGATTTGCCATCAGCCCCTACATTGAATGTATGATAATCCGACGGCAATCCGGGCGGAACATCTGACATGTTTCAAAATCTGCTGAAATTTTGATTGGAAAAAATCTGTGCTGTGTAGACTACACCGTAGATTTTTTATTGCTGTGTATGCCGCACAGGTTAGTCATATTTGCAACAGATTCTAAATTCTGAGACTGCCAAAATTACAAACAAAAACCCATACTGTGTAGACATAGCTTAATTGGTGTGGAATGCATTTTTTAATAGCAGAAATTTGTACATCAAATCTCTGTCAAATGGGTATAGCCTAAGGTTATTTTACAGTTGTTTTGGTCACAATTGTAATCCATTGGGAGTGGATCCAGTAAGAAAATATATGACAAAAATTCATAACCTTTTGCGTTTTGACCCATTTACTGTTTTGGTGTACAAGTACTGAAGCAAAATATGGATGTACACACATTCATGTATGCCAGTATAATTTTATAAGCATATAATTAGGAACCATATACCTGTGCACAAATACAAACCTGTAGGGACTTCATGTGCCCCCAAGGCCATGCACATCATTTAGAAACATGTAGTGCTAATGCCATGCAATGTGTTTTAATCAAAATATTCTCTTGTCATATTTGTTTACATATCTAGTTGGTGTTAATGTAGTTTACAAAAAAAAAAGTGATTTCTATAACTTGTTTCTAAACATTAAACATATTTTACTATTCAATTTTTTCTCTCTTCCCTATTTTTCTCTCTTCTATATTTTATCTCCAATGCAGCAATTATATACAATTTTGTGTTTTCCCTGAAAACTCATACTTTGATTTATCAAATGAGTTGCAAAATGAATAGAAATATAGTCCAGACATTGACAAGGTTATAAATATTGATTTTTAGTTGAAATAATGATTTTCTACTTACAACTTTGCTTTCGTCAAAGAATGCTCCCTTTGCAGAAATCCCAGCATTGCAGACCTTTGGCATTCTAGCTGTTAATTTGCTGAGCTAGTCTGGAGAAATTTCACCCCATGCTTCCAGTAGCCCCTCCCACAAGTTGGATTGGCTTGATGGGCACTTTTTTGCGTACCATACGGTCAAGCTGTTCCCACAACAGCTCAATGGGGTTGAGATCTGGTAACTGCGTTGGCCACTCCATTACAGATATAATACCAGCTGCCTGCTTATTCCCTAACTAGTTATTGCATCATTTGGAGGTGGCTTTGGGTCATTGTCCTGTTGCAGGATGAAATTGGCTCCAATCAAGCGCTGTCCACAGGGTATGGCATGGCGTTGCAAAATGGAGTGATAGCCTTCCTTATTCAAAATCCCGTTTACCTTGTACAAATCTCCCACTTTACCAGCACCAAAGCAACCACAGACCATCACACTACCTCCACCATGCTTGACAGATGGCATCAGGCACTCTTCCAGCATCTTTTCAGTTGTTCTGCGTCTCACAAATGTTCTTCTGTGTGATCCAAACACCTCAAACTTCAGTTCATCTGTCCATAACACTTTTTTGCATTCTTCTTCTGTCCAATGTCTGTGTTCTTTAGCCAATATTAATGTTTTCCTTTTATTAGCCAGTCTCGGATATGGCTTTTTCTTTGCCACTCTGCCCTGAAGGCCAGCATCCCGGAGTCGCCTCTTCACTGTAGACGTTGACACTCGCGTTTTGAGGGTACTAGTTAATGAATTTGCCAGTTGAGGACCTGTGAGGCATCGATTTCTCAAACTAGAGACTCTAATGTACTTGTCTTGTTGCTCAGTTGTGCAGCGGGGCCTCCCACTTCTCTTTCTACTCTGGTTAGAGCCTGTTTGTGCTCTCCTCTGAAGGGAGCAGTACACACCGTTGTAGGAAATCTTCAGTTTCTTAGCAATTTCTCGCATGGAATAGCCTTCATCTCTCAGCACATGAATAGACTGTCAAGTTTCACATGAAAGTTCTCTTTTTCTGGCCATTTTACGAGTTTAATTGAACCAACAAATGTAATGCTCCAGATTCTCAACTAGCTCAAAGGAAGGTCAGTTTTATAGCTTTTCCAATCAGCAAAACTGTTTTCAGCTGTGCTAACATACTCGCACAAGGGTTTTCAAGGGTGTTCAAAATATCCAATAGCTTTCTTACACAGTTAGCAAACACAATGTACCATTAGAACACTGGAGTGATGGTTGTTGGAAATAGGCCTCTATACACCTATGTAGATATTGCATTAACAACCAGAAATCTGCAGCTATAATAGTCATTTACCACATTAACAATGTATAGAGTGGATTTCTGATTCATTTAATGTTAGCTTCATTGAAAAAAACTGTGCTTTTCTTTCAAAAATAAGGAAATTTCTAAGTGACCCCAAACTTTTGAACGGTAGTGTATATATGTGTGTGTGTGTATATTATATTATAAATATATATAATAATATATATATATAATATATATACTATATATATATATAATATAATATTTTATACATACACACTACCATTCAAAAGTTTGGGGTCACTCAGAAATTTCCTTATTTTTGAAAGAAATGTACAGTTTTTTTCAATGAAGCTAACATTAAATGAATCAGAAATACACTCTATACATTGTTAATGTGGTAAATGACTATTCTATATATATTTATACACTACCGTTCAAAAGTTTGGGGTCACTTAGAAATTTCCTTATTTCCAAAGTTTGAGATGTCTGCATCACACAAAAGAACATTTGTGAGACGCAGAACAACTGAAAAAATGCTATAAGAGTGCCCTACGCCCTCTGTCGAGCATGGTGGAGGTAATGTGATAGTTTGGGGTTGCTTAGGTGCTGGTAAAGTGGGAGATTTGTACAAGGTAAAAGGGATTTTGAATAAGGAAGGCTATCACTCCATTTTGCAAAGCCATGCCATACCCTGTGGACAGCGCTTGATTATAGCCAATTTCATCCTGCAACAGGACAATGACCCAAAGCACACCTCCAAATGATGCAAGAACTATTTAGGGAATAAGCAGGCAGCTGGTATTCCATCTGTAATGGAGTGGCCAGCGCAGTCACCAGATCTCAACCCCATTGAGCTGTTGTGGGAGCAGATCGACCGTATGGCATGCAAAAAGTGCCCATCAAGCCAATCCAACTTGTGGGAGGGGCTTCTGGAAGCATGGGGTGAAATTTCTCCAGATTACCTCAGCATATTAACAGCTAGAATGCCAAAGGTCTGCAATGCTGTAATTGCTGCAAAGGACACATTCTTTGACGAAAGCAAAGTTTGAAGTAGAAAATTATTATTTCAAATAAAATCATTATTTCTAACCTTGTCAATGTCTGGACTATGTTTATATTCATTTTGCAACTCATTTGATAAATAAAGTATGAGTTGTCAGGGAAAACACAAAATTGTCTGGGTGACCCCAAACTTTTGAACGGTAGTGTATATATTTATTATTTAACCTGTTCTATGTTGCAAAAAATAACAGCATTTTATAGTGCTATTGATTCAGTATGGGCATAAAGTTTTTTAATGTTTGTATCTCTTTTTCTTATATAGCAAGTGCCCCTGCATCTCCTCGGGAAGTAATCAGCCTAAAAGAAAAAAAGGTGGACTATGAATCAGCTGGATCAAATGCTACTTATAAAGGAGAACATACTTCTAGGAAAGACACAGTAACAGGTATGTATATAAATATATATACCCCAGAGGTTTACTTGGAGCTGTAGCTTCTGTGAATTTTCTTTGTGATGAGGTGCTAGCTGTAATATTTCATTATGATGAACGATTGTTTAGCTATTCAAGACAGGAGTCCTAAAAGTGCAGGCAAATCCAGGGTTTGATCAGTAATGACTGGTATTATACTATCATAGTGCACAATTATGACATTGGTTATAATACAAAGGTGTAGTTCTTCTCTAACAACAAACAGAAAAACTTCTGTTCTGTATTATTTTAACCTTTAAATAAAGTAAAATATGCTGTACAGTAATAATAATTCTTATTTGTATAGCACCAACTTATTCCGCAGCACTTTAGAGTTTAGAGGGTATAAGTAAAGACAAAAAATAAACAGTACACAACAAAATGCTACTTACAAATTAAACACAAGGAGCTACATGTATGAATGAGGCATTTAATTTAACCCCTTAAGCCACCATGACGTTCCTGTATGTTATGGTGCAAAGCACTTTAATGCACCATGACATCCAGGAATGTCATGGAGATCGTGTGGGCACAGGAGCTTCAGGAGCCCAGTGGTGATTGACAGCCAGTCTCCTGCATTTGCCGTTGGGAGCAGAGATAACTCAGTTTAACCCCTTAGCGGCCACGTATAGCGATTGCAGCAGCTGAGGAATTATGACAGAGGGAGAAAGCTCCTTATGTACTCCATCGGAACCCCAGCAATGATATTGAGGGGTTCTGGTGGTTGCCATGGCAAACCAGGGGTCAGACAATGACCTCTGGGTTGTCTGTGACGTCATCCTGCCAATCTGTGTCTGGGGCGGAACCTGACAGGATGATTGACAGGTGGTATAATACATTGCAGCATCGACATGCTACAATGTATTATAGCTGAGTTATACCAGCGATCTAATGATCGCTGAGTATAGTGCTATACTATAACAAGTGCAAAAAAAAATAATTAAAAAGGAAAAAGTGTAAAAAAAAAATACAGTAAAAGACGCACACCGCCCTTAACCCATTACAAATACCATTTACCCCAAAAAAGATGCAAAATTAAAAGTGCACATATTTGTTATCACCACGTGCATAATGACCTATCTTATAAATCCGTCATGTTACATTACCCGTACGGTGAACGTTGTAAAAAAATAATTTAAAAAATGGCACAACAATGGCTGCACATAAAATGGAATAAAGAGAGATCAAAAAGTAATATAAAAGCCAAAGTGGTACCAATGAAAACGTCAGTTGGTTCCTCAAATAAAAAGACCTTACACAACTCTGTATATGGAAAATGTTAAAAGTTATGGCTATCAGAAGAGAGCAATACATATTGTTTTGCACAATTTTTTTTTTTTTTAAACTGCCACAACATAAAAAAATATAAATTGGGTATCGCCACAATCGTATTATCCAGCAGAGTAAAATGTCACTTGTACTGCACAGTGAGCGCTATAAGAAATAAAAATAAAAAAACACTACCACCATTGCTGTATTTTCTTCACCCTGCCTTCCAAAAATGGAATCAAAAGCGATCAAAAAGTCATGTGTCCCCAAAAAATTATACCAATAAAAACGTCAATTCAAACCGGGAAAAACAAGGCCCTACATATTTATGGCTCTCCGACTATGGCGATACAAAAACGTGCTTTCTTTTCTAAATAAAAGTGTTGTTATTGTGTAAAAACAGTAAAATGTAAAAATCTTTTCCAAACCTTGAGAAGCCATTCTTTCTTGAAGTTGATGCATCTTCCAAGGGAGCTGGGGGTGTGCTCTCACAATGGACTGCTAACAGAAAGTCCATCACCTTTGGCTTCTTCTCCATGACTTTATCCCCGGCAGAGAGGAACTGAACTATTGGTGATCGCAAGCTTCTGGTCATAAAACTGGCACTTGAGGAGTGGCGCCATTTACTTGAGGGTGCCCGGCATCCCGTGAATATCTACACAGACCACAAGAACCTTCTTTGCCTTCAAACTACACAGCGTTTAAATCCCTGTCAAACACATTGGTCTCTTTTCCAATTTCTTGCTGAATTTCCGACCTGCTTTGAAGAATGTTAAATCCGATGCTCTTTCTTGTGCCTATGATACGGCTGGTCTGAATTCGGAACCACAGCATATCATACCTCCTGAATGCCTTATTTCCATGGCTCCTGTCTCCCTTTGGGAAATACCTCCTGGAAAGACCTTTAAGCGCCCTGCACTGCAGAAGTGTATCCTTCTATGGGAGCACTCTTCCAAGTTGCCCGGACATCCTGGCACTCAAAAGACCTATTTGGGAATTGCACAACTCACTGTTGGTGGCCTACGCGCTTCAATGATTTTAGTTTCCGTCTGTCATACTTGTGCCTGTAATAAGGCTTCACGTCAGAGACCTTCTGGCCTACTACTGCCTTTGCCGATTTCTGAGAGCCCCTGGATACGGCCCTTATCATATTCCTAGCCAATTAGGTACAAACTAATTATCAGAATTAACTGATTAACTGATGGTTTGGAAACCTGAAATGGCTGAGTGACCTATAATACTTTATATTATTTTATAGGCCGCTCAGCCATCTCAGGTTTCCAAACCTTCCCTCACTTTGCCCACTAGATGGCATCCACAGGCTACTCTTCAGTTTGACCAGGTCATTTGAACCCTAACCTTTTCTGTAACAGGCACCTTTGCCAGACCAGTTCATGCCCCGTTTTCTCTGCGTTTACCCGACCGGTATTTGTCCTGTTTTGCGGCGGTCCCCACGGCCGTGGGGGGACGGCTTTTCTCTGCGATGAGCGAAAACCGGACGGAAGATTGTGCTTGTAGAATATTTGCGGGCGGACCTTGGGCGGAAAAACCACTTGCCGAAAATCTGTGCCGTGGGGACATGCCCTTAGAGAACGTTCAAACATTTTACCTACAAAAGCTTAAGTGGCCTATAGTTTCCAGCATTACTTTTTGACCCCTTTTTGAATATTGGCACCACATTTCCTATGCGCCAATGCTTTGGGACATAACCCCATTACTATGCAGTCCATACATATTAAAAACAAGGGCCTGTCTATAACATAACTTAATTTCCTTAGGACACGGGAGTGTATACCATCAAGACCTGGTGATTTGGCTATTTTAATCTTCTTAAAGCGGAGGTGCACTTCTTCCTGAGTTAGACAAGAAACATTTAAGATTGAGTTTACCTCATCACTTTGCCCATCAATGGGAATGTAATTTTCCTCAGTAAATATGATCGAGATAAAAATTGTTTAATAGGTTTGTCTCCTTTTCACCCTCTACAATACTTCCCTCACTACTTTTTAAAGGGCCAACATTTTCAGTTTTAATCTCTTTACTACTTATATAATTAAAAAATATTTTTGGGTTAGTTTTACTCTCTTCAGCATTATGTCTTTATGTTTCCAGCTTTGCTTTCTTTATAATTTTTTTTACATATTTTCTTTTTTTCCTTACAGTTTTTTAGTGCCTTGTTACGGGTGTCCCCGCGGCCCCCGTGTCTGGCCGCGGGCACACCCGCACCCCCGCTGCGGCTCCGGCTGCTGGCATTGCCGCAGCCACATATCCGCAGCTAGCAGCTCACTACCGGCACTTACCTCGCCGCGCTCCTGTTCCGATCCGGGCGCACGCTCCTTTTGGTCTCATCAGGCGGTGAGCCTATTTAAGCCCTGCCCCTTCCCAGTAACCTTGCCGAAACGTTGTCCCTGTGCCCAGAGAGGAAGCGTTTTTTGTGTCTTTGTTGCCGTTACTGTGTACCGTATCTTTCTGCCTCCGTCCCTTGACCACGAACCTTAGCCGTCTGTCCTGACCTTCTGCCTGTCCCCGACTCCGAGCCTGCTTCACGATTTTGTACCACGCTGCACCAAGGCCGCCGACGCAAGCAAATCATGTCGGGGTAGTGACCTGGTAGCAATCCGCCGCATCAAGTCCATCCCACTTTGCAAATCGGACCTACTTAGACTCCACTGCCTGGCGTGGCTATTACCATCGGTTGTGGTGGTCCAGAGGATCCACTACCACTGACCATTACAGTTCGATTCAGCCATGGATCCCGCCAAGGTGCCTCTACCGAGCGTCTCTGACATCACCACCATCGTGGTCCAGCAATCGAAGCAGATTGCGCAGCAAGTGCAGCAGCTTAACCAGCTGTCTACTATGATGCAGCAGCTCCTCGCCACTCAGCAGCAGCAGTTGGCTGCGGTGGCTCCTCCCGTGACGGCCGTTCCAGGCATGTCCACCAGTCCTAAACTCTGGTTGTCCGTGCCGTCGAAGTTTGAAGGGGACCCAAAGGTCTGCAGGGGCTTCATCACCCAGTGCTCCCTCCATGTGGAACTTATGGCCGGTCAGTTCCCGTCAGAAAGGTCCAAGGTGTCCTTCGTGGTCAGTCTCCTCTCCGGAAAAGCCCTGGCCTGGGCGACTCCACTCTGGGACCGAGGCGATCCGGTCACAGCTGATATTGCGACATTCCTGCAGGAGTTCCGCAGTGTCTTCCAAGAGCCTGCCCGCGATTTGTCTGCCGAGACTGCCTTACAGAACCTGAAGCAAGGGAACTCCTCCATAGGTGACTACTCCATGCAATTCCGCACACTAGCTTCAGAGTTGGCTTAGAATGATGCAGAATTATGCGTCACGTTCAAGAAGGACCTCTCCAGCCAGATTAAGGATGCCCTCTCCACCCGGGACCCTCCGTCTTCATTAAGTGAGCTCATCCATGTGGCGACCCGGATTGATATCCGTTTCTCGGAGAGATGTGAGGAGCTCCGTCAAGAGCATGTACCAGTCCAAACACGTCGTCTACCTCGTCTTGCGCCGGTGTTTTTTTCGGCCTCCACTGCTTTCTTCCCAGTCAGCCATGGAAGAGGCCATGCAAGTGGACAGAGCCCACCTGACTCCGCAGGAACTTAACCGACGACGTGAGGAGAACCTATGCCTCTACTGCTTCAGCCCTGAACATCTCCTCAGGGGTTTTCCGCTCCGTCCACAACGTCCGGGAAACGAGCACACCTAGGCTTCGTGGGAGAGGCGTCCCAAGGTGTGAACAATCCCTCTCCACGGCTCATGCTGCCAGTCCTGGTCACCTCCAATTCCGGAGTCTCGTTCCAAGTGACTGCCTTCTTGGATTCCAGATCTGCCGGGAACTTTATGGATGCTGCGTTAGTGACCAAGTATCGTCTCTGTGGTCCGCTTAGATCAACCCTTGGTCGTCTCGTCCGTCAGTGGTGAGCTATTGAGTGACTCCATCCTCTTCCGGACTGAGCCGGTGACCCTATAAGTAGGAGCTGTGCACAGGGAAAAAATGGCATCCTTCGTACTACCCCGTTCCTCCTCAGCAGTTCTGCTGGGGCTTCCTTGGCTGCAGCGTCACACTCCTACGCTCGACTGGAAGACAGGTGAAGTTTTGCGTTGGGGTCCAGACTGCCAGTCTCGCTGCCTATCGGTACCTCGCCGGGTGCGCCCCAGTCCTCCGCAGTCCTCTCTCAAGCCGCTACCTGGCCTGTCGAAACCGTATCAGGACTTCCAGGACGTCTTCTCTGAGAAGCAAGCAGAGACACTCCCTCCTCATCAACCTTACGATTGCCCTATAGATCTGCTGCACGGGACTAGTCCACCCCGGGGCAGGGTCTACCCACTCTCCGTACCCGAGACTTAGGCGATGTCGGCCTGCATTAAAGAAAACTTTTAAAAAAGGCTTCATCCGCAAATCTACTTCGCCGGCTGGTGTCGGTTTTTTTCTTTGTGGAAAAGAAGGATGGATCTCTGAGACTGTGCATTGATTACCGTGGTCTCAACAAGATCACCATCAAGAACTGGTATACTTTACCATTGATCAAGGAACTCTTTGTTCGCCTCCGGGGAGCCAAAGTCTTTTCCAAGTTGGATTTGCGGGGGGGCGTATAAACTTGTCCGGATCCAGGAGGGTGACGAGTGGAAAACGGCCTTCAATACTCGTGATGGGCACTTCAAGTATCTTGTGATGCCCTTCGGCTTGTGCAACGCCCCAGCAGTTATCCAGGAATTTGTCAATTACATTTTCAGAGACCTGTATGTCTGTGTAGCGGTCTACCAGGATGTCATCCTGGTGTTTTCACCCGATCTGGAGACCCACCAGTTGCATGTGCGCCAGGTCCTGAAACGCCTGCGCGAGAATAATCTCTTCGCCAAACTGGAAAAGTGCCTATTCCACCAGTCCAGCCTGCCCTTCCTCGGATACATAATCTCGGACAAGGGTCTGCAGATGGATCCCACCAAACTCTCTGCCGTCCTACAGTGGTCAAGACCCGTTGGCCTTCGGGCCATACAGCGCTACCTGGGCTTCGCCAATTACTACCGGCAGTTTATCCCTCATTTCTCTACGCTGGTAGCACCGATTGTGGCTCTCAATAAGAAGCATGCCAACCCGAAATTGTGGCCACCGGCTGCTGAAGAGGCTTTCTCCAAATTGAAGGCAGCATTCGCCTCCGCTCCTGTTATCCCGGCCTGATACCAAGAAACCCTTCTTTTTAGAAGTCGACGCCTCTTCTGTATGGACTGGGGCGGTCCTCACCCAGAAGGGGCCTAGGGGCAAGACTCGGACCTGTGGGTTCTTTTCTAGGACTTTTGCGCCGGCGGAGAGGAATTATACCATCGGGGATTGAGAACTTCTGGCTTGCTCTGTAAGAATGGCGCCATCTCCTAGAGGGTGCGCGATTTCCCGTGAATATCTTCACGGACCATAAAAATCTCCTCTTCAGACAGCGCAATGCCTTTAAACCACATCAAGCGAGGTGATCTCTGTTCTTCACCCGGTTCAACTATGTTATCCATTTCCGTCCAGCAGAAAAGAACGTTAAGGCCAATGCCCTTTCTCGTACCTCCGACGTTAGTGGGGAAGAAGAGGTCGCTCCACGACATATCGTACCTCCTGAACGTCTGGTTGCCACGGCTCCCATTAACCTCCAACGGGTACCCCCAGGTAAGACATACATGCGCCCTGCGCTCCGGTTGAGGGTGTTGAAATGGGGTCATTGCTCTCACATAGCTGGTCATCCTGGGGTACGGAGGTCTTGTTCCTTGATTTCCTGGTTCTACTGGTGGCCTGATCTCGCCAAAGATGTGAAGGAGTTCGTGGAGGCCTGTACCACCTGTGCCCACAAAAAGTCACCTCAACTCAAACCGGCGGGATTACTCCAACCTTTGCCAGTACCTAGCAGTCCTTGGAGTCATATTGCGATGGATTTCATAACTGACCTACCGCCCTCTGAAGGAAATAGTTATCTGGGTGGTCACTGACCGTTTTTCCAAAATGGCACACTTCGTTCCCTTGCCTGGCCTTCCTTCTGCTCCTCGGCTCGCCAATCTCTTTTTCAAACATCTCTTCCGACTACATAGACTGTCTTTACATACTGTTTCGGACCGGGGGGTTCAATTTGTCTCGAGATTTTGGCGAGGCCTTTGTTCGCTACTGAGGGTGGAACTGGACTTCTCTTCCGTGTACCACCCACAATCCAATGGGCAAGTGGAGAGAGTGAATCAAGTTTTGGGTACCTATCTCCGCCACTCACATCTGCTAGACAAGTCTATTGGTCCAGTCTGTTGCCATGGGCGGAATTTTCATATAACTCTCTGGACTGATTCCGCTGGGGCATCCCCCTTAGTCTTCGGTCGGCATCTCCGCCCACCCATTATGCTGCCCCCCTGCCTCCTCCGATGTCCCTGCAGTGGATAATCTGGTCCGTGACCTTTCTGCCATCTGGAAGGAGACGCGCCAGTCTCTGCTTCAGGCCTCCACCCGTATGAAGGTCCAGGCAGACAATAAAAGAAGACCCCCTATCTGTCTGCCAGATATGTCCGCTTTAAAATCCCTAGCTACAAGCTGGGCCCTTGTTATTTAGGTCCCTTTGAAGTTCTGAGGCACATCAATCCAGTGACCTACAAGCTCCAGCTCCCTCCTACTATGCGCATCCCAAACTCCTTCCCGTAGCTGACTTCACCAATGTTTTTAACATCAAGGAAATTTTGGCCATGAAGACGGTTAGTGGGAGACTATTTTTTTTGGTAGATTGGAAGGGATTTGGGCCAGAAGAGAGGTCATGGGAGCCGGAGGAGAACATCCTGGACCGGGGTCTTTTGTCTAGGTTTTTGTGGCCCAGGAGGAGGGGGAGGCCACAGGGGGGGTGGTACTGGTACGGGTGGCCCCGCGGCCCCCGCGTCTGGCTGCTGGCTGCGGAGACGGTGTGCAATGCCGGCCCTACGGCGTGCGCACGGTACTGCAGCCAAATTTAAAGGGACAACGGGCCGATGAATGGTCTCATCAGGCGCTGATCCTATTTAAGCCCTGCCCCTTCCCAGTAACCTTGCCGAGTCGATATACCCTGTGCCTAGAGAGGAAGCGTTCTATTGTGTCTTGTTGCCATTACTATGTACCGTATCTTTCTGCCCTTGTCCCTCGACCACAAACCTTAGCCGCCTGTCCTGACCTTCTGCCAGTCCCCAACTACGAGCCTGCTTCATGATTTTGTACCACGCTGCACCAAGGCTGCCGCCACAAGCAAGTCACACCAGGGGTAGCGACCTGGTAGCAATTCGCCGCAGAAAGTCCATCCCACTTTGCGGCGGGCTCTGGTGAGAACTGGACCTACTTAGACTCCGCTCCCTGGCGTGGCTATTACCATCGCTTGTGGTGGTCCAGAGGATCCATTACTACTGACCGTTACATGCCTCTTTACTGCCCTCCTGTTAAAGTAACTTAAACACTTTTATTATCTCCTTTACATCTCTGTTGATCCACACTGACTTTTTCCTGTTTCTAATCACTTTATTTCCATAAGCTATGTACCTCTCACAATGGGCACTTAAGATGTTTTTAAAGATTTCACATTTATTATCTGTTCTTTTTATTTTTGTCCCAGTCAATGTGGTTTAGTGCCTCTCTAAGCAGAATTAAATTAGTCTTCCTGAAATTTAATGTTTTTGTGGCTCCTCAACAAAATACTCTATCGAAATCTGTTAAATTGTGGTCGCTATTTCCTAGGTGCCCCCCAATCTTTACCTTTGTTACTCTGTCTGGTCCCTGCCAATATTAAGTTTTGGTGGCTCCTGTACCAGTTGAGAAAGGTAACTATCTTTAGTTATTAACAAAATCCTGTTTCCTTTATGAAAGCCACAGGTTTCAGTTTCTCAGTTTGTCTGGGTATTTGAAGGACCTCCAAGGTTGTATTCTCCGGAATACTGCCTGTGCCATGCGCTATGCAGGAAAGACAGCGGGAGCTCAGGGAGTTAAATGCATGGCTGAAGTCTTGGTGTAGGACAGAAGGGTTTGGGTTCTTAGAGCACTAGACTGATTTTTCATTGGGGTACAATCTGTTTTCTACATATAAATTGCACCTGAATGGAAGGAGGTCTGCTGTGCTGGGGGAGAGAATTCTAGAAGTGGTGCAGGAGATTTAAACTAGGGATGAGGAGGGAAGACATTTCTAGAAAATGAAGGGGTAGATAGGTTAGAGAGTGAGTAGACTATATCGGCGGGTAGAGAAGTGGACCGTGGGCAGTGGACTAGACCAGTCGATAAGGAGATCCATGTGTAAAAAAATTTGTAAAAAAATATATTTTTGGCGTAATCTATAGACCCCCAAACATCACTGAGGAAATAGAGGAACAGATGCATAATCAAGTGGTGCGGGCCGCACAGGCAGGTACAGTGATAATAATGGCTGACTTTTTTATTTTTTTTTAACAAATTTTTTATTGATTTTCCGAAACCATAAGATTACAAAATTACAAAAACAGCTTTTATAAACATTTGTTAGGTGACATCACCCTTACATCGACTACATACACTTGCACTTTGGTATAGGGAAGGGTTCTGAAAGTCATCACCCTATGTAATGTCACAAAAACTTTAGGCTTGAGTATTAACAAAGCGGATCCCCTCGTGTATTACACTCCTAGCCCCCTTTTTCATATACCCAGCAAGATGCAATAACATAGGGTACATCAACGTCGGCAGGCATCAGCCCAAAGTTCCCATTTTTCTGCAAGATGCCTGGAATTGCCTCGTCACCACTCTCCGTTACGCTGTCCCGTTAAGACACAGGGTTCAGGAATTCGCAAGAGACAAGGGCCTCCAACCCACGTATGTTATAGTCTTGTAGCACTCATCTCCTAACCTTAACAGTCCCGCGTCCATTCTGTCCTCCATATAATGGAGACAGAGACAGAATTATCAATACACCCTTGTGTCAAATCACCTTGGCTACTTCGGCAGCCACCCCCCATCCGGGATACCTCCCCCAGCCCTCCTCCCTCTCAAGGTAGCCTATCATAATCTCCTTCACAAGGTGGATAAGCCCAAGGGTATGAGGCTGTCTCGGTGCATAACTCGAGGCGACCCTCGCCCTCGCCCTCCCCCCCCCCTCTATACCCATTTCCAAGCATCTCTTAGAGTGTCACAGCCCTGTAATTCCGACAATCACCGTTTTTCACTGTATAGATTCCGTACGTCCGATGACATCATTTTTGACCAAATTATATAATAAACTACAAAAATTGTGTGTGCATACAACAAAAACAAAGAGAGAGATGGCGCCCCCGACCAGGATGCATGACCGTTACCGTCACTGTACCCAGCGGACGAGAGTGGTCCTCGCAACTGAAGGTTACTAGTTGAGGAAACCTTGAAACCGGAGCATGTGGGGCCGCGGGGGGAGGCCTTCCAGAGGCGCTATGATCCCCGCATCCACGAGGCCAACCTCTACCTATGTGACTTAATCTCCATCCCTATTTTAGCAAGTAGTATTTTCTGTTCGGGAAGAGGATCTTGGATTAACTTTGAGTCTTCCTAATGTGCCTGAAAGATCTGCTTTCAAGTACCAACTTGTTAATACAAAGGGTTCCATCATTTGGGAAATCCAAGTCAGACAGAAATTCCGTCATAAAAGGTTGCCATTTTGTGAAGAATCTGTCAGACTGCGAGGCCTTCATTCGCTCTGCTATTGCTTTTTCCAAGAGCATATACATCTTGACATGGTTAAGCACCATGTCAGGAGAAGCCATGGCAGTATCCAGCCACTTCTCCAAGATACATCTTTTAGCCCCCAGTAAGAACACATGAACAAGAGAAGACTTTGCCCCCAGGGATGGTAATCAATGGAACAGTAAAGCCTCTGGTTTAAGGTCCAGATCTATTCCGTCTATTTTACGTAGCAGGTCCAAAACACGTCTCCAGAAGTCCTGCGTAGCTGAGCAATGCCACAATCTGTGTTTCATGTCAGTTCCCTGAATCGAGCACTTGGGGCAGGCTATCAGTCGGTCGGGGGCCAAGGGATTGGGGGGTATATTAAAGCCATATATCGCCCTGTGTATAAAGCGGAATTGCATTGCCTTCCATTTTTCGCAGATTATCAATTTACTAACTTTATTCCATCCTTCCAGAACCACTGTTCGTATGTCTGCGATGTTGAACTCTTCCCCCCAATATTTGAATAATGTTTCGGCAATGGCTGCATTCATGAGCTCTCAAATAATTTTATATATCACTGATAACGGATGTTTCCCCCCTGAATTTGTTGTGAATGTATCAAAGGATTCCTCACAGATCGTAATGCGCTGTACCCTAGACTTCAGAAACCCTCTCGTCTGACCATATGTCAAGAAGTGTGTGGCTGGAATACCGTATAGGGACCTGAATTTTTGAAAAGCAAGGAGCTTCCCTATGATTGGTTCAAAAAAGTGCGGTACTCTAAGGGCCCCTCCTTCCGCCCAGTTCTTGTAATGGTTCTCTAGTCCCTGGGGAAATTCGGGATGCCCCCTCAATGACACGTGTTTGCTTATTGCCCATGGGAGCTTCAGTAACTTTCTGGTGGATTTCCACGCTGCTATCGTCTCTGAATATTATATTCCCCTGATATGCTGTGGAATTTTAGCCAATTTAGTATGTAGCAACGCTGCAAGGGACCAAGGAGCTGAATACTTTGCCTCAAGAGCGGTGTTAGAGTAAAATTCAGTATCCCGAATCCAATCCAGACAGTGTCTCATGAGGCAAGCCAGATTGTAAGCACACGCATCTGGAAAATTCAGTCCCCCCCAGTGATTTGGGAAGCATAAGCTAGCATAGCGCAATCCTTGCTCTTTTAGTAGACCAGATGAACTTCAAAAAGGCTGAGTTTAACTTATTGACGTCCGAGTGTTTTAATAAAAGAGGGATCATTTGGAGTGGGTATAACAGCTTTGGAAAACCCATCATGCGCACGAGATGACACCTTGCCATTAATGATAGCGGCAGGCGGGACCACCTTTCTAGGTCTTTTGTTATCCTCTGGATCTGAGGAGGGAAGTTCAAGCGATAGACTCTGGGCTGCGCCCAATTTTTATCCCCAGGTACATAATAGAGACCTTGGCTACTTTCATTCCTTCTACTAGAGGGTTCGCCCTGGACATCCCCCGCTCCCCTAGATGTACAAGATTTCAGACTTTGACTCGTTTTTCCGAAATCCCGAACACTCTGAGAATGTACGAAGATGCCGAAGAAGAGTCCCCAAATCTCTTTCTGGGTTTGCCATGTAAAAGATGACATCGTCCGCAAACATAGAAAGTTTCAGCTCCTGTCCCCCTACTGAGATGCCTTCAAAAACAGGGTTAGATAATAGAAATTGAGCAAAGGGCTCCACCGACAGGTCGAAAAGTAGCAGCGACAGTGGGCATCCCTGTCTAGTCCCCCTGTGCAAGGTGAGCGGTTGGGATACAAAGCCTGGGATGCACACCCTTGCTTTGGGGTTCGAGTACAGAGAAGACAGGCTCTAAAAAGGACCATGCAGACCTATTTTGTCGAGGACAAGATTAAGCCACCCCCAATCCACGCAATCAAATGCTATTCCTGTGTCCACCGTCAATAGGACCGCTTTGGGATGACGAACATTTCTTGAGTGGGCTGCCTGCAAAACCATCAAAACCTTTCTAATATTGGCCACGGCAGACCGCCCTTTAACGAATCCGACCTGCTGCGAGCCAATAAGAGCAGGAATTACCCTAGCCAACCGGTCCTCCAGTATTTTGGCCAGTAACTTTAGATCTACATTGATTAGTGAGATAGGTCTGTACGACGCTGGTAATGTGGGGTCTCTGCCTTGTTTAGGTAGCACCTTAATATGTGCAGTGTTGGAAGTTTCGGGTATGGGATCTCCCTGCAAGTAGTTGTTGTATAAATCGGTCAAGGTCTGTGATATCTGGTTCTTTAGAATTTTAAAATACTCCCCGGAAAAAACGTCAAGTCCAGGTGCCTTACCGGGCCGAAGTCCTGAGATTGCCCTTTCTAGTTCTTCCTGAGATATGGGAGCCCCCACATCGTTCCGATCTGTTTCTGATAGCATAGGGAGATGAACACCCCACAACCACTGCTGCGACTGTTCATCATTCAAATTTTCGTCGGTATACAACGTTTGATAAAAGGTACGAAGTATGGCCGTTATTTCCATACCCGAGTTGTGTAAAGCTCCCTCCGTATCCCTCAATGCCAGAATGCTAGACCTTGCGATTTTCCCCCTTGCTAACCTGGCCAACAGGCGCCCCGCTTTATTACCGTGCTTGAATAAGTCCGCCTCCTGTCTTGATTGATTAAATGCCTCCCTCTTCTGTAGCCAGAGCTCATAAGCTTGTTTTGTCTCTTTCCACTTGGCCTTATTTTCTGCCGATGGTATTGCCAGAAAAGCTGAGTAAGCGCGGCGTAGGGAGTCGCTAAATTGTTTAATGTTGTCAGTAATTTTCCGTCTAAGTCCAGTTATATAAGAAATCAGTCTCCCCCTAATGACCGCCTTACTTGCGTCCCAGAATATTTGGGTGGAGGAAGCTGAGTCCATATTGCTCGTGGAGTATTCTAGCCACCAGCCCCTAAGTGTGTTCTGAAATTCTTCATCGTGAGCCAAATAACCCGGGAATCGCCAAATATACGCCATACCCCTGGGGATCTGGTCTTGTAGATCTAATGAAACGGGTGCATGGTCTGAAATTATCAAATTGTTTATCATTACTTGTTCTATTCATGGTAGAAACCTAGCTGGGAGGAGAATATAGTCAATTTGTGACCACGCTGAATGTGGGTGCGAATAGTGCGTGCATTCCCTATCTTCCGGGTGCATCACTCTCCAAGGATCTATCAAATCCTGGTTTTCCAGAAATTGTTCCAAGAATTTCTCTTGCCTATGCTCAGTTCTATTCAACCCCTCCATGCACTTCCTATCATCTTTGGTAGACAGTACCGTGTTCAGGTCCCCCCCAATAACTTTGTACGGTGTCCTATCACTTTGGACGATCGCTCCCAGTGATCCAAAAAATGTTGACCCTCCCAAATTTGGTCGGTAAATGTTATAAATGGACATGTCTTCAGTGCCCATGTGGAGGAGTATTTGTACCCATCTGCCCTCTGCGTCCGCGTTTCTTTTGATAACATGACCTGGTAAATTTTTATGCAATAATATTAGAACTCCTGCTTTCACTTTAACTGCCGGAAAACCAATTACCTCCCCAACCCATAATCTTTTCATCCTGTGGAAATCTCCTGCCTCCAAATGGGTCTCCTGCAATAATGCTACGTCAGCTCTCAAGAGCTTCAGGTGACGAAGCACCATAAGCCTCTTGTTAGGTGACCGTAGCCCCTTCACGTTCCATGTAACTATTCGTGTGAACATTTTATACTTACATAAGTCATCCCAGTCATTGGACGCCATCCCTCATGCACGCAAAAAATCTTAAAGACAAAAACAACAACATAACAAAAACAACCCAGAGGGCAAATGTTACGCCCTTTAACAATGGAACTTTGAAAGACCCTATCATTGCTTGTAGTGGACGTAGAACCTCCGCCAAGTGTGACCATTGGGTGTAGGACTTCACTTTTTCCCGTTTTGGAGTACCTTCAAATTTTACTCCCGCCCCCCTCTTCCCCTGGAGCCTCTACAGAGCGTATCTCTTGATAGTATATCTGGAGCGCAACCACAGTCTAGCCATTACCTTTGATACGCTAGTATGCTCGTTGAAGTCTAACCCTGTATGAAACATTGTCTAGGTGAGTGACTCAGAAAATATGAACATATTTTACTAAAAGATACGGCAATGTCCCTGTAATGTCTCTCAGTGCCTCAACGGCACTAGCGTCCAGCCGCCCGTAAGCAAAAGGTCTTTCCAATTATTGATTCTCAGGTGTCCATTGGTGAGGATGATCTTCGTCGCTGCGTAGATGACGAGTTACGATCCTTCTCCCTTGTTACAACTTCGCTCTCTTTCAGAGGGCGAGGTGATATAGAGTCCTGGGTGGTTCGTCTTTTCGGAGATCTTCCCTAGGTCAGTTTCCGGTCGTCCCAGGAGCGTAAGAAAGCCTTTGCATACTCCGGACTGTGGAAGGTGGACACATTTCCATTTCGATGGTAGATTTTTAGAATTGCCGGATACAGGAGAGCAAACTTTTCTTTCTTATGGAACAGATCCGTGCAGATGTTAGAGAAGGCTCTTCGCTTTTTAACCACCTCTGCTGAGTAGTCCTCAAAAACTAGGATTTTTGACCCTCTGAGTAGTAATGGGGTTCGACGGCTTTTAAAGGCTCTTAAAATCGCTGCTTTTACGGCGAAGTTTAAGTATTTTATCATCACCTGCCTAGGTCTCTCTTGTAATGCCTGCGGCATCTTTGGATCAGAGCTCGTGTAGCTTAGCCTATCTGGGCCCGCCCTATGAGCATGTTCGACCCTATAGGGTTGTGGTAAATTCAGTGCCTCGGGCAGTTCTGTTTCCCAAATTTTAATCAAGTCTTTTGATGGAATAGTTTCGGGGAGGCCCATCACTCTAAGATTGTTCTGCCTGGAGCGGTTTTCAAGATCGTCGACTTTGCTCCAGAGCCTTTTATTTTCATCCATAAGATCCTGAATTTTAGAGTGGTGTTGATCAGCATTGTCTTCTAAATTTTGGACTCTGAGCTCCACAGAATCCATTCGCTCAGTGTGTAGTTGGAATTCAGCTCGAAGTTGCTGGAGCGTTGATGAGATTAGAGTGGTCAATGTTTCTTGAATGTCCAGAGCGAACTCCCGAGCCACTTCCTCTGCCATCAATTTTCTCTCCAGGGACCGATCTTCCTGAAAGTCCTCTAGCTCAAGCGTGTCATCACCCTGCAATGAGCGGTCTATCTGTTTAGGGGAAGACGAGCGTGGAATTGATGACAAATCTGCAGTAGGGCTTGGGTCCACCTCATTTCCCTTATTGAGTCCTTTTGTCTTGTTTAACTTTTCCATTTTCTGGAAGTATTTATCCATGAGAGTGAGATTTGCTGTGATCGCCAAGGATCAGCTTTAAAGTCACTGGGAAAAGTAAAGTCGGGCTGACTTAAGTCGGTTTGGTTGTTCACTCACTGACGGTGTAGAGAGTTTTTTTTTTTTTTTCTAATTTATTTCCCCGCAATTGTATGGTTGGTCAGCAGATGGCGCTACAGCACCACCTATGCAGCGTGAGTGCTCAAACTCTTGATATGAAGCAGTTTTCTATTAGTGAGAGAAAGGGTCTGCTATAGAAGGGACTGTGTTTTATACTTTACAAGGCTGGAAGACTGTAGAAAATGTCTCTGACCCCTCACATTTGCAGCTGTCCGAGTACTGCCGTGCCTGTATATCTAGGCAGAGAGCAGGCTCAGGGGCACTAAAAGAAGATGGCCGCCGCAGTGGAGGTAATGGCGCCAAAATTCCCGCCCAGCCAGTTATCCGTTTTCCACTGCCCTTTATATCTATGATGTCCCTTGGGGTATTCTCCTTCCCCAGCTCTCCCCTGGTCGTCTCTGTGAGACAGTACAGGGGTCACCCTGGTGTCTGCTCACCTGTGGTCTGGGCGCTGTGTCCCGTTTTCACTGCCGCCTGTGTTCGACGGGTGCGCCGCCTGGTAACTGCGCCACCTAGTTCCTGCCCATCTCGGCTCAAACGGAGCCCGTGAATGCGCTCCTCAGATGCACTGGACGTGCGCCGGTGCCTCCGCTCTCTGTCTCTCGCGGCTGGTGCCTCTGTCGGGTGTGGATGCCGGGTGTCCGGAGTGGGTATGCGGGAGCTCCTTCTTTCCGCTCACTCCATCACGGCACCAGAACCGGAAGTCATCATAATGGGTGACGTTAGTTACCCAGATATAGACTAGGGTCACGGTTCTGCATCAACTGAAAAGGGAAGGAAGTTCCTCAATCTGTTAGAGGATAATTTTATGGGGCAGTTTGTGGAGGATCCCACTAGAAGTGATGCTCTGTTGGATCTGGTAATTTCTAACAAAGCAGAACTTGTTGGAGCGGTCACTGTTTCTGAAAATCTAGGTAACAGCGACCACAATACAATTCATTTTAGTGTAAAGTGGAAAAAAGAAACACAGAGTGGGAGGGCAAAACATTTAATTTTAAAAGGGCCAATTTCGCATTATTGAGGGACGCAATACAGGACATAGACTGGGAGCAGCTATTAGCAAATGCTTCTATGTAGAAGCCAATTGGGAAAGCTTTAAATATACTCTGGGGGAACTTATAGCAAAAAATATTCCTATGGGTAACAAGTATAGGCGACTAAAACTAAATCCAACATGGCTTCTACCTTCTGATAAAAGGACAATTAATAATTAAAAAAGGGCATTTAAAAATATGTCAGAGGGGTCAGCATCAGCCTTTGAAAATTACAAAGAGCTTAATAAAATCTGTAAAAAAGTAATAAAAGCAGCTAAAATTCAAAATGAAAGGCAGGTGACCAAGGACAGCAAGACAAACTCAAAGAAATTCTGTAAGCATATAAATGCCAAAAAGTCAGTCGGAGCATGTAGGACCCTTAAAAAACTGTAATGGGGAGCTGGTCCCTGGGGACCAGAAGAAGGCAGAGGTACTAAATAGGTTCTTCAGCTCAGTATATACTCACGATGAGAAAGCAGTTGATGGAGGTGGACCCAGTGCAGATGTAGGTGGTGCCAGTACTGTTAATACATCATCTGTTGTAAATGACTGGCTCAGTTTAGAAATGGTCCAAGCCAAGTTAAATAAGCTTAATGTGAACAAGGCTCCAGGCCCTGATAGCATACACCCAAGAGTTCTTAAAGAGCTCAGCTTGGTTATCGGTGTGCCCCTGTATATAATATTTAGAGATTCTCTGGTGACTGGAGACTGGCACAAGGCAAATGTAGTTCCCATCTTCAAAAAAGGCTCCAAATCTTGCCCATGTAGTTATAGACCAGTAAGCTTAACATTTGTTATGGGAAAAATGTTTAAGGGGCTCAAAAGGGACTATATACAGGAATATGTAGACGAATACAATATTATAAAACCAGCATGGTTTTACTAAGGACAGAAGTTGTCAAACCAACCTGATCTGCTTTTATGAAGCGGTGAGTAGAAGTATGGATAGTGGGGCGGCTGTGGATATTGTGTTTTTAGATTTTGCAAAGGTGTCCCTCATAAGCGTTTGTTGGGTAAATTAGAATACATTGGGATAGAAATAACAGTGTGTAGTTGGATTAAAAACTGGCTATCAGATCGTACTCAGAGAGTGGTGGTAAATGACTCCTACTCTGAGTGGTCCCCTGTTATGAGTGGGTTGCCACAGGGCTCAGTATTGAGTCCTCTTTTATTTAATGTATTTATTAATGATATAGTGGAGAGGTTCAATAGCACAGTTTCTATTTTGCAGATGACACCAAGCTATGTAGGGTAGTGCAATCAATGGATGATGCTCATAAATTGCAACCAGACCTGGACACACTGAGTGTTTGGGCAGCCACTTGGCAAATGAGGTTCAATGTGGATAAATGTAAGGTTGTGCATCTGGGCACAAGTAATCTGCATCATATGTCCTACAGGGAGAAAAACTTGAGGAATCGCTTGTTGAGAAAGATCTGGGCGTTCTTGTAGATCATATACTACCAAACAGCATGCAGTGTCAATCAGCTGCCTCTAAGGCAAGTAGGATATTGGCGTTTAGTAAAAGAGACATGGACTTGTGGGAAAAGGATGTAATTCTACCGCTGTATAAAGCATTGGTGCGACCTCACTTAGAATATGCTGTTCAGTTCTGGGCTCCAGTTTATAGAAAAGATATAATGGAGCTAGATAGAGTGCAAAGACGAGCAACCAAACTTATAAGGGGAATGGAGCATCTTAGTTATGAGGAGAGGTTAGTAGAATTGAACTTATCTAGTCTTGAGAAAAGAGGGCTTCGGAGGGACATGATTAAATTATATAAATATATAAATGGTCCCTACAAAAAGTATGGGGAAATTTTTTTTCATGTAAAGCCCCCACAAAAGACAAGGGGACATTCCCTTCGGCTAGAGAGAAAAGGATTCAATCTCCAGAGGAGAAAAGCGTTCTTCACTATAACAACTGTAAATCTGTGGAATAGTCTGCCTGAGGAGCTAGTTAAAGCAGGAACAGTTGGGAGTTTCAAGAAAGGTTTAGATATCTACCTGAAACGAAAGAATATTAATGCGTACAAAGCTATGTAAAATTCTGGATCCTGGCTGGTGGCGGCTCTCTGCTCAGCGCTGGGGTGTCCCCTGGAGCAGATTGGTTCTTGGCTTGTGGGTTTCAGGGCATTAACCAGTGGGGAGGCTGGGCTTAAAATCCTTGTCTCCCTTCCTTCACCCACTTTTTCCCCACCCTTGGTTGAACTTGATGGACACGTGTCTTTTTTCAACCGTACTAACTATGTAACTATGTAATAATAAAAACCTCATTATGATTAGCTGCCTCATTTATTTGCCTGAGGAGTACATCTTCCATGTGTTCGGTTATATTTAGTGGCCTATAGCAGACCCCAAATAGAATTTTTATTATTATTACCCCATGTATATTAACCCATAATGTCTCCACGTGTTCATTTCCTTTATCTATATATTCCTATAGTGTTGGAATTTATATAAAGACATACACCTCCCCCCTTCCGATTTTTACGATCTCTTCTAAATAAACTGTAACACTGTAAATTAACTGCTCGGTCATAGCAATCATCAAGCCATGTCTCAGTTATCCCCACTATGTCATATTTTTCTTCTGCAATAAATAACGCTCTTTTGTTAAGTTTGTTGGCGAGACTCATGGCATTGGTAAGCATGCAATTCAGAGTTTTTTGGTTTTCATTTTTTTAAACCTGTCATTATTTACGATTACTACACTCACTCCTCCCCCTGATTTATTACTAATTCTCAGCACATCTTCACTATCTTGCAAGCTATATGTGTAGTTGTCCTCCTCCCTGTGAGTAGTTTAAGTGCTCCTCCAACTACGTGGTATTTTGCCCCCCAATGCAGCTGCACCCTACTCATTTAAGTGCAGCACATCCCTACCATAGAGTCTGTAGCCAAGACAGAAGTCAGCCCAATTCTTCAAAAACCCGAATCCTTTTTAACACCAATTTTTGAGCTACTTTTTCAACTCCCTAATCTCCCGCTGCATCTCTGGTGTAGTAGAGGTAGTATTTCTGAAAATACTGCTTTGAAGGTACTTGCCTTGAGCTTCTGGCCTAAGTCCCTAAAATAATTTTTAAGGAAATTCCACCTACCTCTAACATTGTCATGGGTGCCAATGTGCACCATGATAGCTGGATTCTCACCATGACAGCTGTCAACCTGACCACAGGTAAACAACATACTGTTTGACGATCCAGTTCTTTGTGACAGATTGCACTGTTTGTTTCCCTCACAATGAAGTCCTGAACTACTAGCACCTGTCTAGCCTGCCCTGCACTCCTATTCCCCACCTTACTGAAACAGACAGAGGAAGTGACTTGTTGCAATAGCGATATTTCTGAACTGATATTCCCCTCATCTGCCAATCTTGCAAATTTGTTGGAGTGTGCAAGATCAAGACTGGCCTTCCAGACACTTTTCTCTCTCACACTTCTTTCTGTCACCCAACCAGCTGCCTCATTTCTCTGCACCTTCATGCTACCATCCTCTTCTGCATCTACCCCAACGAGTGCTTGCTCAGTGAGCAGCAGACTCGCATCCAAGTTGGCAATGGATCTCAGGCTATGTCTACACTGCAGTGGACAAAAAACGACCTGAAAACGAATTACTAAAAGCGTTCATGAAGCTGAGTTTTCTGTCCACTGCCTGTCAAAAGCAGCTGAAAAAACGGCTGTTTTTTGGCGTGATTTGCGTTTTTTAGCGCCTTTTTTTACAAGCAATTTTTGCTTGTCTTCAAGGCTGTTTTTTAATGTATGCATAAATTAAGCCATTGGATGTAACCCCCGCCCTACAAAAGGGGAAAATAAAGGGACATTATTGCATTTATATGGGCATCTTTGTAAGTCGTTTTAGGATTTTGGCGCTAAATAAAGTTCTTGTGTTTGTCGCCAAAAATACATTTTTTTTAAGGATTTTGGCCCTAAATTTAAATTTTTTTAACGGATTTTGGTGCAAAGATCTGCAATTTTTACGGATTTTGGAGCTAATAAAGTTATTTTGCGTTTGTCGCCAAAAATACTTTTTTTTTACGGATGTTAGCCTTATAGTCCATTTTTTATGGATTTTGGGGGCTAAGATCTGCATTTTTAAGGATTTTGGCACCTATAAAGTTATCTAACTTCTGACGCTAAAAATAAGGTTTTTTATGGATTTTGTGCCAGAATCCGTTTTTTTATGGATTTTGCCGCTAAAATACTTTTCTTAACAAGAAAAAGGATTTTAGGCCAAAACCCAATAAATAAACGGTTTTCTGGCGGCAAAAATCCGTTTAAAAAGGTTTATTTTGGGGCGTCAGAAGCAAGATAACTTTTTAGGCCAAAAATCTGTAAAGACCAGTATTTTAGTGCCAAAATCCATAAAAGGATTTTTGCGTCAGAACCCGTAAAAAAACTTATTTTTGGCGTCAGAAACTAGATAACTTTGTTAGCACCAAAATCTGTAAAGAACAGTATTTTAGTGCGAAAATCTGTAAAAAAAAAACGGATTCTTGCGCCAAAATCCATAAAAAAACGTTATTTTTGGCGGTCAGAGCCAAGATAACTTTAAAAGCGTTTTTTTCAAAAAATATGTTTAGAAAAGGATCTTAACACCAAAATCCGTAAGAAAACAGATTCTTGCGCCAAAATCTGTAAAAAAAAAAACAAAAAAAAACGTATTTTTAGCGTCCGAAGCGAGATAACTTTATTAGCACCAAAATCTTTAAATAAAATGATTTTAGTGCCAAAATCCGTAAAAAAAAAAAAAAAAACGGATTCTGGCGCCATAATCCGTAAAAAAAACTTATTTTTGGCGTCAGAAGCGGGATAACTTTATTAGCACCAAACTATGTTAAGAAAAGGATTTTAACACCAAAATCCGTAAAAAGATGGATTTTGCGGCGAAATATCCGTAAAAACGTCTTTTTGGCGTCAGAAGCGAGAAACTTTATTAGCGCCAAAATATGTTAAGAAAAGGAATTTTAAACACCAAAATCCATAAAAAAAAAAACGGATTTTGGCGCCAAATTTTGTAAAAAACGTTTTTTTAGCGAAAAAATATGAATTGCGCAAAAAAATCGTTGCGACCAAAGCAGGGATCATTTTATTACAAAAGTAACAACAAAAAGGGCATATCAGACACTTGTATGCAAATTTGATAAGATATAAACTTTATTAACACCCACTATAGGTTGGGGCTTGGGTCTCCTGGGAGGGTTTTCATTGAAAATGCGGCAAAAAAACGCCAGTGAAAACACGCCAAAAAACGCGGCAAAGATGTCCAGCGCTTTACATAGACTCCGTAGTAAATTTTTTGCCCTTTTTCGGGCCCGTTTTTTAGGCTTTGTTGCAAAAGACGCCCCGGGAAAAAAAAAAATTTGCAAAAAAAAAGTCAGTGTAGACGGGCAGGGGGGTTTTACTTTAAGGAAGTCTAGGGGGAGATGTTTTCAGTCGTTTTTCCAGCGTTTTTTGGGAAAAAACAAAAAAAACGCTGAAAAAACGGCCGTTTTCCGGGTTGCAGTGTAGACAGAGTCAGTTTTGGGAACCCTTGGGCTCATTTAAAACCCCAGGATCTGGGTTTTTAAAAATGTTCGTGGGGAACACTTCTTTGCCAAAAATTTATGTTCAAGAATTGCAAAACTTTCCCACGATTATGAACTGGGCAGTATTGTCAATCAGGGGAACTCATGGGGAAAATTTAAAAAGGGTCGAGACCCAAAGGCATGGACAGATAATTTCAATAAAATATTCTCCCTTCTAAACCCCCCAAAACAAAAGTTTTCCCCAGTTTTCAGCTCACATTTAAAGGGGACAAAAACACATTTTAGCCCAAAAAAATAATTGCAAACTCACACACTCACTTTTTTTGGAATACCCTCAAAAAAAAATTATAACCCCACCTTTCACCCCTTATATTATTTACTTTTGGGAAGGGCAAGCAAATTTCCAAAATTTTTTTTCCAAACAAAGCAATTGAGTCCATTTTTAATAAGTTTCGTGTTTTTTACTGTATGTGCTTTTTTTTCGTCTTTTTTATTGCCTCACAAAGTTTGCTTTTTTATTTTTTTAAACTGTTGTAAATAACATGCACTTTTCTGCTTAGATTGCATTTATTTTTAAAATTTTTTAAAGACCCTTTTGGGGAAGGACAGCTTTTTTGTTTTGGAAAAAAAGGCTGTGCATTTTTCTTTTTCCCTTCTTTTAACGGTTTTTTTCTGGACAAAAAGAGCCAGTACCTCAAAAAAGCTTTACCATAAAATTTAAAATTGCGTTTTTCCCCCCTTAAAAAATTTTACCCACTGAAGCTGATCATTTTAATTATATTACACTCTGTATCCTCTAAAGGTCTACTGTATATCAGATATGGCCACCCTGAAATAAAATATATTATACACTATGCCCCTGAAATTATTTTGCACACTGTATTCCTCTGAAAATACTATTAAACTGTGTCCTCACATAATTTGGCTTAATATAAATTTATTGATTGCTTCCCAAAACCATTTCTGTAATGGCTTAAACAAAACCCGGTTTTAGCATGCTCTATTAAATTACAATACCATTACCTTTATCTTTGCATTTAAAAGGGAAAAACTAGAAAAGCTTTTTTTAAATTTTCCCCTTCCCTATTTGAGATTTAAAGGGAATTTTGGGTTCAGAAATTTTTATTTAATACCATTTTCTTGGGTAGAGGGAAAAGCAAAAATTACAAAAAAAGCATTTGGGAAAAAAATTGTAAAATTTTGGTTTTTTCCCCTTTGTTCTAAAAAGTAGCAAAAACCAACATTTTGTACTTCTGGCTCTACGAACTACTGGGACAGATGAATTTTTTAATTACAACTGAAATGTCCCCCAATTTTAAAAAAAATAAACTGTGCACTGAGCATTTAAATAGCTGGATAGCCCAGTATATTGTGTGTTTTATTATAAAGTAAAAAAACCCCGGGGGTTTTTTTTTTTCATCATCCCTTTTGGGTATAAGTGCTGACAAAAATTTTTCTATGGCCCAAAACTCACAAAAAAGGGCAGGGCTATTTGGCTTTTGGTTGAAATTTTGGGGTTTTAACATAAAAATGTTTTAAATTTTTTTTTTTAATTTAACTAAAAGAAATTTTCTTTTTACCTTTAGAATACACATGTCCAAAATGTTCAATGTTTCTTACTTTTTGCAAAAAAAAAATTTTGATTCGAATAAATTTAGGGGATTTAATTTGAAACTGGGATTTAAAAAAGCCCTCCCCATCTTTTTACATTTTTTAAAATTTTTTTGAAATTTTTTTGAAGCCCTTTTTATTACTTTTTTCCCATAAAGGTTTGTAAGTAAAAAGAGGGAAAGCTTGGACTGGGGGGGGAAAATGTTTGTAAATTTGCAATCTCAGGAACCCAAAAACAGATATTGGGGGATTAATGGTTTAAAAACCCGGGGCTGGTTCCTTTTTACTAGTGGGGCACCAGAAGGGTCAGTATTGGGTCCTATTTTCTTTAATATATTCATTAATGACCTTACAAATGGATAGCACAGTAGAATCACAATCTTTGCAGATAAAGCTCTGTAAAGTAATCAACACAATAGAGGATAATGTTTCATTACAAAGGGATCTGGAGAAGTTGGAGAAGTAGGTAAAGAAGTGGCAGAGGAGGGTTCACACAGATAAATGCAAGGTTATGCACATTCCATGATTACTTGTTAACGGAGAAACGCTAGAAAAAAGTGAGAGGGACTTGGGAATCCTAGTGGACAGTAATTTTTTTTTTTTTTTAATCAGCCAAATCAATTTTATTGCAGATTGATAAAAGAATAATAGAATCAGGAAAATAACACAAAAAAATCATAAATCTGACATGGCAATTAAGCAAACTGTAGAAAAGGTATTCCAGATTTCTCCAAAAGACTGCAGGATAGAGAGAAAATAGGCAGATAACATTTTCCTTGCAAGAATAAATGACTGATGGTCATATATGAAACAACATTTCAGAAAATGTCATTAATTAGAAGCAAATTAAGAACAAAACAAAACATTTGCGGTGCCGTGTCCATGCATAGGAGCATATTATATATTAGGATACGAAATAAGTGCAGAGTAATGTTTTCTCCAAGCTCATCCAACAAGGAATGAGAAAGAAATTATGATATGTGTGGAGTTGTTTCCTAGAATTAGGGCTGTTTGAGGGGCAGAAGGAGATCAGGGTATAAATCAGGAAGTTCCGTCACAGAGCGCACAGATGGAATGTCCAACCATCTTTGCCAAATTATGGAAAAATGTAGAGGTTTTATTCCTATTAATAAAAAATACTTTTTGTAAGGAAGGGAGATGTTCACTGCATTAATCCATTCCCTCAAAGTTGGAGGATATTTTGGCATCCATCTGGGAGATACCTCTTTTCTAGCAATGAAAGGCAATTCTACTAGCAAAAGACGTTCAGCAGTATCAGGTATCTTTCGGGATCTACTAATAAGAGGCATAAAGCAGGGTCATCCTTAACAGGGCAACCCATTTCATCATTAATAAACTTTATAACCTGTTGCCAGAAACAATTCATCACTGGCCATGACCAAAGGAGGTGGAAAAAGGAGCCAGAATTTTCTGACATTTAGGGCATAGGTCCAGGATATCAGATTTAAACTTATGAAGCCTAGACATTGTATAGTATACTCTATATAGAATATAAAGTTGAGTGTCTCTTTCACCATATTTGGCCAATACCTCTCGTCGACAAGGCAAGAGACTGCTGTTCATCAGAGATTGGGCCCAAGTTCCATTCCCAAAGGACTTTCTTGGAGTCCAACTTGTGATGCCTCACTGTGGAGTACAGAATAGAAATATGACCATGGGGAGGGGAAGAGGCCAACAAACTGGGAAGTGCGAGTTGGGCAAAGAGAACTCATTCCTTAATGTCTCATAAGTTTTTAGAGTAGAGGCACTGTATAGCTGAGAAATATAGACCACTCCTTGCTGTTTCCATATTGTAGGGTCCAGCTCCCTTACTTCAGGCAGACTAGCATTATCCAAGGGGAGAGTATATGGATCAACTCCTTCTGTATAATTAATTTTTTTAACCTAATCCCACACTAGAATGCTCTAAGAATAGGATTGGTCTTAAGGTATCTCGGAGTCAGAGCACAGGAGCCCAGAATACACAGCAATGGCCTGATATGAGGGTAGAGAGCCATGTGAAAGGAGTTTGGACATTCTAAGAGCATTCCCCTTCTCTCAAGTGATGAAGTGAGCCGCCCAGTAATGTAGACGGAGGTCTGGGAGTGCCACGCCAGCCGAATCCCAGGGGTCCTGTAGAACTCGCAGGTGAAGTCTTGATCTGCTGCCATGCCATATGAAGGAACTAAAAAGGAAATTTAGGCATTGAAATACCTGGTTACCTAACTAAACTGGGGACTGCAAAATTACATAAAAAATTTTAGGGAAAAGGATCATCTTAACTAGACTTACACGGGCCATCATAGCTAAAGGTAACTTATCCCACTTGGTGACTTTAGCTTTTAGATAAGCTAAAAGTGGATTCAAAGTTAGTTCTACACATTCTCGTGGAGACCTGGAGATCCTTACTCCCAAATATGAACACTCAGAAACCCATTTGAGAGGCAGGGAGGCAGAAGTTACTGAGGGAACTGAGGTGGACCTAGACAGATAGGAACAGTTGGATACAAAGGGAAGCAGCTGTGGGCGGGTGAATATCAAATCTATCCTAGACAGAGCATTGTGGCCCGATGAGAAACATGAAAAGGTAGCGGTTTCAGGATTCAAATGTCGCCAGATGTCAATTACAAGTCGCATGAAAGTTGAGCAGAATAGCCACCCCACCCACTGTTTTTTAAGCAGATACACCCTGTGAAGTAGGTCTCCTGTAGGCATACTACATCAACTAAAAGAGAGCAGATATATCGCAGGACCGAGCCCCTTTTAATCTAGTCATGCAACCCCCTTACATTCCAAGAAAGGCACTTAAGAACCCATTATGATATTTTCAGAAAAATTATACAAGATTTACTCCAGTTAATCAGGAGACCCGAGTGACGCCCAAAATGTCAATTGTCTCCAATGCCTGATGCAGAGAAATATCAGGGTCCTATAAGTACCGAGGGACATCGTCTGCATAGAGACTTTTCGAGAGATTTCCTCACGAAAACCCTTGAGGATATATACCAGGGGGGAGGGGGAGGTCTTGCCTAATTTTAACAGCTAGAGGTTCTATGGTGACAGCAAATAGAGGGGACAGGGGACAGCCCTGATGAGTGCCACGGAAGAGTGGGAAAAGTTCTGACACCATCCCATTAACCCAAACTTGAGCTCTTGGACTACTATACAGGACCTACACCCATCTAATAAAGTTTGGGCAAAAGCCAGATCCCTGGAGCACCGCCCATAAATAGTTCCACTCAATTGAGTCAAATGCCTTATTAGCATCTAACCACACCAAGACTCTAGAACCGGCATTAGAATGGGATGCCTGTAAATTCATGTATAAACGACAAAGATGCATCGCACCTTTGCCAGGATTTTGGCATCTGTCTGCAGAAGTAGAGGGCGATATGAGGAACATTGCGCATAGTCTTTATCTGGTTTAAGTATCACCACTGTCGGTGCTTCTGACTATCTTTTTTTAAGAACTCAATAGGGAGTTCATCGGTGCCCGAGACTTAGCATTGGGAAAAGTGAACATAGTTACATGGCACACTCAGTTTCTTGGACAGAGAGCACCGCTTCCAGGGCAGTTCTATACTCTTGAGACAACAGTGGGAGGTCAATTTCATTTAAGTACTCCTGTATTTCCATATCTGACATTACAAGCTTAGAGTAGAGGTCAGCATAAAAATCACAGAATGCTCCTACCTCCACAGGATCGAAGAGTTCTTAACCATCCGCCAGCTTAAGGTTACCAATTACTGGGTGCTCAATATAGGCCAGTAGCTTCCCACATCTCTCCGTTTGCTTATAGAACGACTTGTGCAGAAAAAACATACTATGCATTTCCCTTTCCTGAAGTATTTGCCCATATAGACGCTGCTACCCAGGCATCTCTTTTTTCAGGGGAGGGTTCCTGAATATATTCAAGTTCAAAGCAAGAGACCGCTCTTGCCAACTCGTCCACCCTAGTGTAGTGAACTCTTTTTAAGTCAGCCGCGGCCACTATCAGCCCTGCCCTATCGAAAGCCTTGAAGGCATCCAAGACTGCCCACACTGAAGAGGAGGCGGAATTTAGGGATATGAATTCAGAAAATTTATTGCGAAAGTATAATGTCGGGGGAAGCAATAGAAGCCAAAACAGGTTAAGTCTCCAGGACCTCAAATGAGTGATATCTGACCATTGCAGCTGCAGCAGTACTGGAGAGTGATCTGAGGTGGACCTAGACAGATAGGAACAGTTGGATACAAAGGGAAGCAGCTGTGGGCGGGTGAATATCAAATCTATCCTAGACAGAGCATTGTGGTCCGATGAGAAACATGAAAAGGTAGCGGTTTCAGGATTCAAATGTCGCCAGATGTCAATTGCAAGTCGCATGAAAGTTGAGCGGAATAGCCACCCCACCCACTGTTTTTTAAGCAGATACACCCTGTGAAGTAGGTCTCCTGCAGGCATACTACATCAACTGAAAGAGAGCAGATATATCTCAGGACCAAGCCCCTTTTAATCTAGTCATGCAACCCCCTTACATTCCAAGAAAGGCACTTAAGAACCCATTATGATATTTTCAGAAAAATGGTATAGCAAGGATAAAAACCAAAAAGGCAAAGGCATGCCTCTCTGCAAAATAAATTGGTAGTTCCTGCACGCAAGACAAGGTAACAAATAATGTTCCCACAAACCCCCCTCCCCACACCCCAACAAAAACCATTAGGCCCCGTACTCTAACAACAAAGAAACCCATATCAAACCAGTTTAAAGGTCGTGGAAAACAAGTCCACATAAAGGGAGGCCCCAGGAGAGCCCAGGCCACTAGGATATGGTCCTTAAGGCACCATTAGAAATGGTTCAACTATATGGAACATATAATATTAAATGTGAGATACAAATAAGAAATGTTAAACATCTAGCTATAAATTTAGCAAAACAAAGTAGGTTGGGATAACCCACAATGGGAACATCCCGCCCAGTTTACCAATAAACACCCAGATACATGGTGCTATCTAGAAGTAAAAACACAAGGATACCTTATCCAACAGATCACTGTTATAAAGGAGGATTGGCCTCCAGCCAGGTGTGTGCTTCCTCCGGAGTCTCAAGAAGACAGAGCGGTCACCATTCTGCACTCAGAGCCTAGCTGGATAGATCATAGCGTATTTAAAGCCTCGATCTCTCAGCTTGGTCTTTACCGAGGCAAATTGGGAACATTTTCTCTGTACCTCCAGGGAGAAGTCTGGGTAGATCCTTATCACGTAGCAAATGCAGTAGGGTGTCTCTGTCCCAGTAATTGAGAAATTTAGTGATAAAAGTGCTTGGTGGAGCCCCCAAGGCAGGGGTTTGGGCAAAATCCGATCTGCCCTCAATGTAAACATAACCGAGAAGTTGACAGCAACGTCTAAAGAAAGGACTCTGGACGATTTCCCGATGAATCTGAGATCGACAACGGTTCTCTTTGTCATCAACATGCTGATATAAGCGCTTGACCTTGGTTGTTAGATCAGAGAGCTTGGCATCCACAAGAATGTGTCTGTCTTCTAGGTTGCTCACACGGTGTTCCACCTCAGTGACTCTCCCTGAGGGCCTGAGCGTCTTGGCATAGCAAAGACATGTCTTTTTTAACCTCCTCAATTCTGGTTGAAAGAGTAGTTTGACACTTCTGAATTGCCTCCAGGACTTTGAGTGTCAGTGCTTACATCATTGGAGGTCTTAGAGGGGGTTCTTTAGTAGAAGTAGAAGCCGCAGAGGGGTGACCATTGGTGTCGGCAGGCACTGACCTGCAGAATTGGTATAGCTTTTCAGACACAGTCCTGTGCTTTTTGGGAGGAGCCATAATAGAGGAGATAGTAACCCCCGGGATACACAGCAGATGGATAACAAGTAATAGAAACAAGGTATTCACAGTGAGTACTCACTCAGACACCTCCTGCGGCCGAGTAGTAACTCATGAGTCATTTTAGCATAGGGGCACAGGGTAACAGATGCAAAATACCCGAGCGGCCCATTCCAATAGTCGAAGACCCAGTAGGGGGCAATTGGAGGGAATCCGAAGAACAGTGTGTCAATCCCACAGGTTGCCTAGTCAGGAAAAAGTTGGGGCTATTTGAAGTAAAGAAGTTCTTACAGTGAAGGAAATAATTGTAATTTTGCCCACTTACAAAGACATGAACAGTCTATAATTTTAAAGAGCACCTATCACCTCCACACACCTAGAATTGATAGATTAAATTATAAGACTTTTCTCAAATACATGTCATTAGTAATACAGAGTATTTCCCTCAGTTTTACAGGGAAACAGGTATTACTTTCACTTTGTTACTCAGGAGATCCTTATCAATCTGTTGGGAAATACCAACTGTGCAGGGGGAGCTGAGTCTCTCACTACATACAGTATAGCAGACACAGCACACTAAGGCTATGTCTACACTGCAGTGGACAAAAAACGACCTGAAAGCCAAATACTGAACACTGAGTTTTCTGTCCCCTGCCTGTCAAAAGCAGCTGAAAAAACGGCCGTTTATTGCTGCGATTTGCATTTTTTGGTGCGTTTTTTACCTGTATTTTTTGCTTGTCTTCAAGTCTGGTTTTCAATGTATGCATAAATTAAGCCATTGGATGTAACTCCACCTTACAAAAGGGAATGGAAAGCACATTATTGTATTTATATGTAATGTTGTAGTCGTTTTATGGATTTTGGCGCTAGTAAAATTCTCTCGCTTTTGTAGCCAAAAATACTTTTTTTGACGGATTTTGACCCTAAGTCCATTTTTTACGGATTTTGGCACTAATAAAGTTATGTTGCTTTTGTCGCAAAAAATCTGTTTTCTTACGGATTTCGGCACTACAATACTTTTTTTTACGGATTTTGGCGTTAATAGAGTTATCTCGCTTTTGTTGCTAAAACTATGTTTTTTTACGGATTATGGCACTATTAATGTTATCTCGCTTTTGTCGCTAAAAATACAGGGTTTTTTACGGATTTTGGCACTAAAATACGTTTTCACGGATTTTGGCACTAATAAATTTATCTCCAAAATCTGTAAGAAAAAAGATTTTTGGCGACAAAAGCGAGAACTTTAGTAGCACCAAAATCTGAAAAAATAAGAATTTTAGCACTAAAATCCATTAAAAAAGGGTATTTTTGCCAACAAAAGCAAGATAAATTCATTAGCATCAAAATCCGTAAAAAAAACGTATTTTAGTGCCAAAATCCGCAAAAAAAAAAAAGTTTGCGACAAAAGCAAGATAACTTTAATAGTGCCAAAATCCGTAAAAAAAGGAATTTAGTGTTAACATCCATAAAAAGTAAAAGTATTTTAGCGGCAAAAAAAATAAAAAACTTATTTTTAGCGACAAAAGCGAGAACTTTAATAGCACCAAAATCCGTAAAAAACTTATTTTTAGCAACAAAAGGGGGAACTTTATTAGTGTCAAAATCTGTAAAAAAAAAAAAAAAAAAAAAACATTTTGGTGCCAAAATACATAAAAAAAAATTATTTTTAGCGTCACAAGCGAGAATTTTATTAGTGTCAAAATCTTCCAAGAAAAGGATTTTGGTGCCAAAATCCTTAAAAAAAAAAAGTATATTTTGCATCATTAAAGCAAAAATCTTGAATTGCACAAAAAACGTTAGCGACAAAAACATGATCACTTTATTACAAACGGCCCGAACGAGGACACTTGTATGCAGAATTGAAAAAAAGTGTAAACTTTAACACCCACTATAGGAGGGACGAATCTCCTTTCGTGGGTTTTTATTGAAAAATTGCGGCAAAAAGCGTGCAGCGCTTTTCATAGACTCCTGTAGTACATTTTCTGCCCGGCTCTGGCGTTTTTTAGAACATGTTGCAAAAGACAACCAGTGAAAAAAAACGAGCAGAAAAAAGAGGCTCAGTGGAGACAGCAGCACGTTCTTACAATAGAAATCTATGGGAGCGGTTTTCAGTAGTTTTTTCAGTGTTTTTTAGAAAATGAAAAACACTGTAAAAATTGACTTTTTTCTGTGCAGTGGAGACAGAGCCTAAGGAAACAGTGTGACAGAGTTTACCTGTTGCTTCAGCCTTCTCCTTTATATCACACAGGCATCTATATTACACTGCTGCTGCTGTGCACATGATGTGGACTTACAGGCTCCCCCCTGCACTGTGGACTCTCCCAGCTCAGGAACTTTCAACTGTCATCACAGTCATCCATCAAGCTGTCATGTGCCAACTTGGCCCGACTTCAGAGCTTTCTTAAAGGGCCAGCGCTTTTTTAAAAACTGAATTACAGGTGAAATGCTTTAGTTTTCCTAATGAAGCATATTTGAGAAAGTGTTTGTATTTTAGTCTTCTGTTACTTCATGAGGTTTGTCTGAAGGTGATAGGTACTCTTTAAGTATAGTTTAATTTTAATGTTGAGAGATAGAATATCCAAAATAAAATCCAGAAAATTACATTGTAATTACATTGTATCAATTATATAAATGTATTTGCATTTTGCAGTGAGAAATAAGTATTTGATCCCTCTGACAAACTAGACTTCATACTTGGTGCAAAACTCTTGTTGGCAAGCACAGTGGTCAGATGTTTTTGTAGTTGATGATGAGGTTTGCGCACATGTCAGGAGGAATTTTGGTCCACTCCTCTTTGCGGATCATCTCTAAATAATCTCTCAATGCTAAAATTAACCTACCCTTAAAATTGTAGACTGTTCATGTCTTTGTCAGTGGGCAAACTTACAAGGTCAGCAAGGGATCAAATAATTATTTCCTTCACTGTATGTCCCAACCTAGTACAGAGATGGGAGGGGGGAGCAAGATAGGTGCTACCTCCGTAGCGGGGATTGCAGCAGAAAAGTTATAGGTATGTGATGCACATCCAGGTATTGCCCTTGAGGAGCAGGATTAATGCAGGCTTACTTTGTAGCCCACAGAGCAAGAAACTCGCTGTACTACTGTTTAGGCCTTTGTTAAGGAGGTACTCCAACTGCACAGGGCTCCCCCCTTGCAGTCAGCTCCCAGGAATTTGCACAGGGCTGTAGGAGTCACTCAGATAGGAGCAGACTGGTGCAGGGGTCACAGACTGGTGCAGCGGGCTCTAGTGTTCCACTCAACCGCAGACCCAGGTATCAAGTGTTCGGGCCTATCTAGCCTCACCTCCAATCTGGTAGAAAGCATTCACCAGCAGTTTAGCAGAGATGCAGAAGCCAACCTGAGGCAAAGGGGACTCGAACAGATGTTGGTGGAGTCTGTAGGTGGCAGGGGCCGCGTCTGGACCTACGGCCACGCAAATTTAGTCTTTTCAGGCCCACCAGGCCTCAATCCCCAATTCACGGGGCCACGCTCCCCGGGGGCTCCCGGGAATGTTGAGTCAACAGATGCAGCCACAAATCTAGGCCGCTGCTTTTCGGGCCTACCAGACCGCAATCTCCCTCCGGTTGCAGCGCACTCCCATGGCTTCCGGAGAGGTGGGGTAGCAGACCAGAGGTACCGGGTGATGGAGCAGTAACACCAGGGGCCCCAGAATACAGCCAAAAAAACCACGTAAATTGGCGCAAATCTAGGCTTCCTTTTGGGGCCTTCTAGAACGCTTTACGCGCCTTAAGGCTTTGGAATTGAGAGGAGCCGCAGGGACCGAGGGATTGGGGTTGGGAACAAGCAAAGGGCACAGAAGAGCATAACATCTGGGCACTGATGCGGGGCCCCAAAAAAAGAAGCCCGGGTTTTCGGGGGCCCCCAAGGCCCAATTCAAATCCGAGGAATCCCCGCCTCACGTTTTTTTCACTATGCAGTCCAGAGCAGCAGGGGATAAGCTGTACCAGGGGGAACCCCCCGAAGGCCAGGAGTTTCTAAGCAGCAGATTGGCACATACTATCAGCACCCTGGAGCCGAATTGGCAAAGCTCTTCTAGCTGGATTAAAGCGACTCCCCCCACACAAATCGGGAGCCCACGAGACCCCAGATGTCCACAGAGCAGCTGAAATAAGGAGGACCTCAAACAGGTTTTTGTAAGACAAAGGGGTCCCCGAAAGGCAATCAGAGGAGTTCCTCAAAAACACGTCCAGCCAGCATGAACATTAGGCCATGCCCATGAGTGGACAGTAAAACATAATTTTTCAGCCCTGTCGGGGCAGCTGCCAAGGCAAATAATACATATTACAAATTTGTACTTGAAAAAAGGGAAAATTCCATCGAAATTCAAACCAAAGGGGGGGGAAGTTGGGGGAAGGGAGGGGGATAGGGTTTTTTAAGCTTAGTTTCCCCCATTACTGAAGGCTTTGAAACCCCTAAGGCAAAAACCAACCTGCTCCAAGAAATTTCATTTCTGATCCCAGGTTACCAAAAGAAGGGCCCATAATTTTATATGGCTACATACGTTTTAATATTTTTTAGTTTCAGGAAGATATCTAAGCCTTTCTTGAAACTTGCAACTGTTTCTGCTGTAATCAGCTCCTCAGGCAGGCTGTTCCACAGATTTACAGTTCTCATAGCCAAGAAGCCTTATTCACATTCAGTTTATTTAACTTGTCTTGGACCATTTCTATACTCAGCCAATTTATTATATTAGTTGGTGGATTAACAGTACTGGCACTGCCTATCTCCACAGTGGGCCCGCCACCATCAGCTCTAGCATTGCACCCATTAGTACTGACACCACCTACATCTGCACTGGGCCCACCCACATCAGCTACTTTCTCCTCATTTGTATCATCCCCTACAGCTGAAGAACCTAGTTAGTAACTCTGCCTTCTCCTTATCCCCAGTGGCCAGCCCCTTACTGTTGTTTAAGGGTCCTACATGCTCTGACTTTGGCTTTTTGGCATTTATATGTTTAATTTAGCATTTTAGCTGATTTGATCACTTTTTTACAAATTTTATGAAGCTCTTTGTAATTTTCAAATAGGATCATGGAGTGTATTAAAAGGGGCATAGATGCATATGATGAGATCATAATTCTCCCATTATACTCGTCACTGGTCAGACCACACATGGAATATTTTGTACAGTTTTGGACACCAGTGCAAAGTAAAGACATTGTAGAACTTGAACAGGTTCAAAGTCAGGCAACAAAAATAATCAAATGACTGGATGGACTGCAGTACCCAGAAAGATTATGGTTATTTAGTTTAGAGAAATGATGGCTTTGGGGGGACTTAATAAATATGTTTAAATATGTTAAAGGTCAATATAGAGATCTCCCAAGATCTATTGATATCCAAGATTGTATCTAGAATAAGGCGGCATCCTCTTGGTCTCGAGGAAAGAAGGTTTCTACATAAACATAGAAAGGGATTCTTTACTGTAAGAGAAGTGAGACTGTGGAACTCTCTGCCAGAGGAACTTGTCATGGTGAATTCAATAACAGAATTCAAAAAGCATCTGGATTAGAGATGGCCGAATTTCTCATAAATTCGATTCGCCGAATTTTCCAACAAAAATTGTTTCGACCCGAATTTATTCACGGTGAATCACGTTAAAAACAGCTATTTCCTGGCTGCATAAAGCTTGTAGGGTGTTGTAGAACGTTGTGCCATGCTCAAATATGCATAGGGAGCGTGGTTTGGTCTTCATACAATGCTGTGTTTTAGTATGACAAGCACATGACAGTCGCCGCTCTTAGAATTGCTTCACTCTTCAATTCCCTGGGCACTTACAGGGGCAAAACTGACCAAATAACTGAAGTGGAAAGGCAGCCTGACAAGGTAACGTCCACGCCAGCTTGAAAGAACTGAGCTGAGGCACAAGATACTACAATAGCGTCAAAGAACACAATAGTAGGTTCCTGGAGCCGGTACAGGTTGCAACACAGTAAGGGGTCACCCCGCGAGGTCACAGCTTCCGTTGTCATCTAGCAGCCGTGTGTTGACCACCAAGCCAACGCTTCTTGAATGGTTGACTAGGCCATCCACTTTCTCCTAGATGACATCTGACAACCCCAGCCAAGAGTCGGTGGGTTTGTCAGACAGAACCCTTAGTTGGCATGGCCTGTCCTCAACCCACCTCTGTCCCGTTCGCTTCCCACACCCAGAGAACTACTCTGTGCTGTGGCTTCTGCGCCACTATGCAGTGAGGACCAACTGTTTGAGGACAGTGGGCAGCAAAGAGGTGAGGAAGACGTCCGCTGCTTCTTCCAGAAGCGGGCAAGTAGTGATGAGGAGAGTGGCATGGGGGGGTTATGTTGTGAGCGGTCAGGCTTTGTACAGCGACACCATTGAGGACAGGCGGTGACAGGCAAACGCTAATCGATGTAGCCGATTGCACATGGGAGATGGGTGAAGCAAGTGAGGCTGGGACAAGGTATGCTGGTGCCCTAGTTAAACAAGGCATAAAGTGCCCCCCAAATGGAAAATTCAGCCCACTCCAATGCCTCCTTGTGCCCCCTTTTCTGCCTGGGATGAAGTGGCGCCCTAGGCGGTTGCCTACCTTCGACTACCCATTGTCTCAGCCATGGAAGCAAGGGCTTCATCATTATCATTCAGAGAAGAGAGCGGCAGCTTGCATGTCAGGCAGTGGCGCAGCCCGCAAGTCGGTAGTGTGGCCGGGAGTCAGCAGGGTGGCAGTAGTGCGAGGTTAGGAGCCAAACAGCCATGATTTAGACCACCCACTTTGCAGGTCCCAGAAATTAGCGGCACAGGGGCTCACAAGGGCAGCAGCGGTAACAGTCAGTCAGTGCGGAGTATTGGTGGTAAAATCACCTAGTCGGCGGTGTGACAGCTATTTGACAAGACACCAGAGGAAGCGAACATCGCTATATGTCGAATCTGTGGGCAGAAAGTAAAGCGTGACCAGGGACCTAACATTGGCACCACAGCCCAGCATCAACATCATGCAGCGTCACCTGGGAGAAACGTGTCTCAGATATGGTGGTCCATCCTGTCGCAGCAACAGCAGCAGCACCCAGTGGCACGCCTCCCATTTCAGGCAGTCAAAGCTCCACCACCTATGATGAAGACAACTCCCTGTCTTTTACATCATCTGCCGGTCCAGATACTCCTGCTCCTCGCCACTCATGGTGCCAGCAGTCGTTCACCGAGACGATCGCCAAGAGACAGCAGTATGCATCTAGCCATTCCCAAGTGCAGAAGCTAACCGTGCTCCTGTCCAAATTGGTGGCACTGCTGTCCCTAACTTTTCAAGTCGTGGACTCTGCACCGCTCAGAGAACTGGCCAGGAATCTTTGAATGCACTTCTGCCATTCCTACACCACCAAGCACATCCTCATTGAGCTAAACATAACAGAGAAACTATAAACAGAGAAAAACAGAAATTGACGAACAGGGGGAAATTGACGAACAGGGGGAAATTGACGAACAGGGGGAAATTGACGAACAGGGAGAAAGGGCATTAATGATTTTTTGATGATCCAAGTGGACAGGAGTACTCCCCTATGTAATTTTGATGTTAGCCAGTGGCAGCTCATGCATGACACCTGCCGTTTGCTCAGGCCCTTTGAGGAGGACACATTATTTGCCAGTCACCAGGAATACGGGATGAATAACGTCATTCCACTGCTTCATGTCCTGGAACAGATGCTGCAAAATCTGTCTGGTCAGGGGACTGGAGACGTGGCGACTACATCTCACGGCAACATGAGTACAGTGGGGGCTGAAGGAGGAGGAGTAGGAAGACACTGGAGCACAATCAGTTTCTGGCGAAATGAGTGTTTTTTTATTCAGGTGACAGGAGAGGAGCAGGAGCAGCCGGAGGATTAGGAAGACGAGGCAGATGACACAGACACACCGTGGCAGTATACAGAGGAGATGGAGGCCGGAAGTCCCTCAGAGTCACTTGCGCAGATGGCCCACTGCAATCTGCAACTGAATTGTCACCATCCGGCAGAAGGATGACTTCTGGCTCTCCACGCTCTTGGACCCTCGTTACCGGTCCCAAATGGATGCATTTTTTCACCTGCCAAGGCGGAGGACAAACTCAAATACTATAGAGTCATCCTATGTAATCAGTTGGCCGCTTCCTATCTGCGCCATTGTCCATCCTATAGCAGGTCTGACCGGGTAGTTCATCAGCGCTCATGTACCACTGCCAAAGCTGCTGTGGAGGGATGGGGGGTTAGGAGCAGTACCAGCTCCATCAGCAGCAACCTGAGTCTGGAGTTGGTGATGAGCAGCTTTCTTCACCCCCTAGTGAGTTAGGTACCCACCAGCAGCAGCACTTTGAGACGACCCTGAACCCTGGATTCTTTTGGCTAACTACCTCAGCTACTATTCTGATGCTGCCACCCGCCTGATGCCACACATCTGCTTCCAGCTGCTCCTTCAACCACCCACATCTTTGCAAGGGACCGGTATTGCCACCCACCTCCCCACTCTTCACTGGGTCATTATGTAGCCTTCTGATGCTGCTGCCACCTCACACTCAGTCTCCTCATGCTGCTGCTGTCATCTCCAGGCTATGTCACCATGTCACTCTCTGGCTTGATGTTGCTGTTATTGCCACCTCCTCATTATGTCACCAGCTTCTGCCACCTCAAAATTATGACATTGTGCCACTCTCCAGCCTGATGCTGCTGTTGCTGCTGCCACCTCAACACTGTGTACTTGTGCCAGTCTGCGGCCAAATCATACTGCTGCCACCTTCACAATCTGTCATTTGCCACTCTGTGGCCTATTCATGCTGCTGCCAACTGACCACTGTCTCAGTTGACCACCCTATGGTTTTCTAATGCTATTTTCACCCTCCACATTGCCACTATGTTTGGTTTTCCCCTTCTTTTAGTCTGTCACAAGGAATGAAAAGGACAAACACAACCGATGGATTTTTCGGAGAAGCCGTAAGGCTAGTATGACATGGTCCTTTGTTTGTATCAGGATTGTCAGATGAGTACGTAGCCAAAAGCAGGAGTGGATACAAAACACAGAACACATGCAAATATTCCATTGACTTTCTTTTTGGCTTTAGCAATGATGGATTATTGACCAACTGAAAGAAGACACTGAAGGGTCAAAGGACTAGCAAAATGATTATTGATGTCAATGCAAAATTACTGATGACACCCTCTCCACTCTTTTGGAGAGGAGCGGGCTCTACATGTATCAGCATTTAACAGAATCACCACAATAATTGAAAAAATTTACTGTTTGCCACAGATAGCAATATCCCAAGAGACTAGAGTGGTTGGGTTTGAGATGTATGTAGGGCTGAAATACGCAAACACTGGATTTGACACAGTATTCTCTACAAAAAGTGAATAAATTAACTCTTGGTCACAGATTAAAATACCCCCACCGGTCTGGTTGATGGATTTCAGGATGTATGGGCAAAATACAACCCCTGTTTTTTTTACCTCCAAAATTTCCCCACAATCAAAAAGGTTAAAAAAACCCTTGGGATGAATACCATACGAACAAAGTGTAATTTTTGGTGTATATGGGGGGAAAAAAATAAGACAAAAACCTTTTTTCTCCAAAAATTTAAAACCCCAGCAAGAGGTTTTAAATTTAAGTTTTTGATGAAATACCACAGAAAAACCAGATGTAATTTAGGCGTCTAAGGGCCACAAAAAATTTCCAAATTAGCACAATCAAAAAAGTTAAACTAAGCCTTTTTATGAAATATCTACAAAAAAACCCCGATATAAATTAGGCTATAAGGACCAAAAAAAAAAGACACCCCGTACTTTATCAAAATTACCGCACAATCAAAAATTTTAAATTAACTTTGTGTATGAAAAATCTACAAAAAACCAGATTAAATTGGCTATAAGGGCCAAAAAATAAGACACCGTTTCTTTTTATCAAAATTACCGCACAATCAAAAAGTTAAATTAAGCCTTTGTATGAAATATCGTACAAAAAAATGATGTAAATTTGGGGTATGGACCAAGAAATACAGACACCCTGTACTTTAGTCCAAATTCCCCACAATCAAAAGGGTTAAATTAACCCTTGGGTATGAAATACATCAGAAAAAAAGCTGTAATTTAGGTGTATATGGGGCAAAAAAATACAGACACCCTGTATTTTACTCCAAATTAAACCACAGTCAAGAGGTTAAATTAAGTCTTGTGTATGAAATACCGTACAGAACACCCAGATGTAATTTAGGCGTCTATAGGACCACCAAATGGTCCAAATTACTGCACAATCAAGAAGTTAAACTAAGCCTTGTGTATGAAATATCGTACAGAAAAAACAGATATAAATTAGGCGTATAGAGGACCAAAAAATACAGACACCCTGTACTTTAGTCAAAATTACCGCACAATCAAGAAGTTAAATTAAGCTTTGTGTATGAAATATCGTACAGAAAAACCAGATGTAAATTAGGCGTATAGAGGACAAAAAATACAGCACCCTGTACTTTAGTCAAAATTACCGCACAATCAAGAAGTTAAATTAAGCCTTGTGTATGAAATATCGTACAAAAAAAACTGATGTATATTAGGAGTATAGAGGACCAAGAAATACAGACACCCTGTACTTTAGTACAAATTACCGCACAATCAAGAAGTTAAATTAAGCCTTTGGTATGAAATACCCTACAGAAAAATAAGATCTAAATTAAGCGTATATGGGACAAAATAAAAGACACCCTGTATTTTAGTGCAAATTAACCCACAATCAAGGGGTTAAATTAAGCCTTGGGTATTAAATACCCTACAAAACAACCAGCTGTAATTGAGGCATACATGGGACAGAAGAACACCCACCCTAGACTTTAGGGAGAATACCCCACAAACTAAAACAAAATAATAACGCTGGTTAAATAACAAGTGTGCAAATGACACACACTTGTGATGGTCTTTCCCTCCGGTCGTTGATAAAATGAGTGTGTTTTATAATGAGTGCAATATAGTGCAGCAGCAGATAGAAAATAACACTGGTTGAGTAACAAGTGTGCAAATAACACACACTTGAGATGGTCTTTCCCCACAGTCGCTGATAAAACAAGTTTTTTTACAATAAATTCAATATAGTGCTGCTGCACACAGTGAGAAGTGTGAGGATTTAAGATGGCGTCCGTATTGATAGGGCGGTGACGTCACAGACGCCCGCCAGTCTCTAATTGGCTTCATGTCTGCACCTGTCATGGAGGGGGTTCCGGTCGTCCTCCCAGAGCTCTCTGCCCCATGTAACGCCATGTGCTCGCGGCCATTTTACCAATAAAAAAAACGCTTCATTCCCGCGAATCACCCTAATCTTCGGCTTCGTGCAGAACCGAAGTTTTCCTGAAATTGTAAACGAAGTCCACTTCGTTAGAATCAATTCGCCCATCTCTAATCTGGATACATTTTGAGAGTGTAATAATATAACAAGTTATAATGACTAGGATTCTGAAGAAGGGTCATTGATCCAGGGATTTATTCTGATTGCCAGATTGGAGTCATGAAGGAATTTTTTCCCTAAAATGAGGACAATTGGCTTCTACTTCATGGGGTTTTTTGCCTTCCTCTGGATCAACACTGTAGCACAATAGGCTCAACTGAATGTCTTTTTTGGCCTTAAAAACTATGTAACTGTAAAAAGCAGAAATGTAGCAAATTGGAAGGAGATTATGTGGGCACTTCACACGGTAAGTAACTTTTAGTATTCAGTACTGGTCATTATAGACTTGGTGACCACCAACCAGTAATTTTAAAATAGCATATTGATTAAAGTTAGGTCCCGAAATGGTTGAGTTAAGAAGAGTAATTGTCTTTTATTACTACTACTTTTGTGTGCTGGACCTACAGGTTTCTGCTGATGCAAAGCCTGTGAAAAAATAAATCATCTAGGTTTTTTTTTTCCAGCCAATAAAGTTTTTATTGAATTTGTCAAAACATAACAATAAGCATCTCAAGAGAAACAACAGAAATGCAGTTAGGGAGGGGAGGGGAAGGGGGTGAGACGAATAGGATATAACAGACACCATGGTACCAAGCATACAGAGTCACAATTACATCAATAATTTGACAGGTACGGTGATATGTCCATCGAACATAACTTTTATGTAGGTATATCTAACAGTCGTACATAACCTAGCGTAGTAGAATAAACTGGATATGAAAAACAGAGATTTTAAAGAAAGTGTTTAGATAAAGTCCAGGTTAGCCAATTGTTTCTAATTTTGGTCAACCGGTGTGGAGGGACCACTAGGCTTGTCTGAGTGATACTGTTTATTAATTCTCTGTACAATTTCGTTGATGCTAGGTGGTTGCAAAGTTTATCAATGTGACGCAATGGTTGTCCTAGTTGCAATTAAGGAGTGTGAAAGGACTGTGTGAAAGGGACGGGGGATATCGTCAAAAGTTAGGATTAAGATGGCCAATTCTGGAGAGAGAGTGATCTTCCATTGGAAGATATCCAATAGGAGGGCTTCTAATTTTTTCCAAAGGGGCTGAATTAAAGGACAGCTCCACCACATGTGTAAAAGTGAGCCCTTGATTCCACATTGCCTCCAACAGAAATGTGAATATTAGAGATGGGCGAATTGATTCTAATGAAGTGGAATTCGTTTAGAATTTCAGAAAAACTTCGGTTCGGAACGAAGTCGAACTTTGGGGGACTTCGTTTGAACAAAGTGTGCTTTTGAATGATAAAAATGCTGCGATCACATGTGCGTTACATGGGGCAATAAGCTCTCTGGGGAGGAAGAGTCATAGCCTGCAATGACATGTGCAGAAGATGAAGCCAATCAGAGACCGTCGGATTTCTGTGACTTCACCGGAAACACTATCTAGTCCGGGCGCGACGAGGTAGCTCATAACCCTCCTCACATGTACTGATCAGGGAAGGTGCTGCCGCGCTTGATAGCTTCTAATGAAACTTGAATGTTTAATATAGCGATTTCCAGTGGGGTTTCTCAGCTTGTCTCAGAGACCTGTTCTCTTGATGTTTCTATTTCTGATTTATTGGTATTTGATCTGAAATCCATTGTGCGACCAACTGCAGCTGCAAATACAATCATATCCCAGTCGGGATCTAAGCCAGTTCCGTGTTGCATTCATTAAAGTAAACAGAGCGTTTTTACAAACAATACCACTTATTTTTGGGCTGCTCAATTCTACTGCGCAATTTCATCCCAGGCTTAATTAAGCGTTTATTTGCTGGTGTGCTGACTCCCAATAAACATCTTTTTCAGCGCCAAATATCTAAAATTTTTCTGTACTAATTCACAACAAAGGTTTATTCCAACTGTTCACTTGTTTGTTTGGCGTATAAAACACGCAATTGTATATAACGCCACAAAAGCTACTAACAGTTTGTGCGGCTCAATGCTTTGGCGCAAATTTACATCCATGGTAAATTAAGCAGTATGTTTTGCTGGGTGCCCTGACAAAAATAAACTGTCCTTTTTCCAGCGCGCAAATATACACATTTTTCCTGTATCCTAATTCATAAGCAAAGTTAATTAACACACTGTCCTCTTGTTGTGTGCGTAGAAAACACTGCAATGTAATAACCCACAAAGCTACTAGTTTGTTTCGGCTAATTTTTTGTTCCGCTAATACATCCACGGGGTTAATTAAGCGTTGTTTTGCTGGTGTGCTGACAAAAATAAACCGTTCTTTATCACACCAAAAATATATACATTTTTTCCTGTAGCTAAATCCTGTCCGAAGTTAATTAAGCCTTTTTGTGCGTTTTACCATTTAGTAAAACACAAAGTGTTTTAAAACGACACATACAAGTAAATTTTATCCAGGCACATTTTGTGGAGCGCAATTTATATCCAAAGGGTTACCCAAGCTGTTACTGTGTTCATTTGGAGTCAAAAACAGGGGTGTATATTATCGATATACCAGATATCATCATCAAACATGTCTGTACATTTTAGTAACAAACAGAATTCGACCGAGAGATATGGCAGGCTCTGCTGCACCTTCGAGTGGCAGGGGCACAAATATTCCTGGAACAGCCCAGTTCCTGCAGCACAGCAAGGAACGTCGCAGTAGGGGTCACTCGGTGAGGCCAAACTGCCGCTGTCCATCTAGCGGCCGTGTTTTGTTCAGCAACCAAAGGGTTCTTGATTGGTTGACTAGGTCAAATCCTCTTCCTCCGAGATGACAATCTGACAACCTTCACCATAGAGTTGAGGGAACTGTCAGACACAACCCCTAGTTTGCATGGCCCGGAGCGGTTCAGCGCCTTCACCTTCCTCAGCCCGCCTCGTCCCATCCGGTTCCCTCAGCCAGAGATCACGATGTGGTCGGGCTCACGCCACTATATAGCAAATGAAAAATTTTGGGAGGGCAGTCACATCGACTTGGCAGCGAAGAAATGGGGCCAATATCCACTGCTTCTTCAGTAGGGGGGAAAAGTATAGTTTTTGGGGAGAGTGGCTGGGAGGATTTTTTGTAAAGGTAGCCCGGCTCCAAGACCGGTGATGAGGACGGGTGCATGAAACACAAATAGAGATGATGTCCCGACCGATTTGGGAGCCGGGTGGGGGCAAGGGCTTCTATCGTCGGGAGAAAGGGGGTCGTTTTGGCGTCGGGGCAGCAGCGCAGCCACAAGTGGGTCGGTGGCCGTGATCAGCAGGATAGCAGATTGTGAGGTCGGGACCCAAGCGCCACGGGGTAAAAAACCAGCTTCGCAGGTCCAAGAAAGTACGGACAGGGGCTCAGCAGGAGCGGGGCAGTAGTCACTCAGTGCGGGGCGTTGGGGGAAAAATCCGATACTCGGGGGTGGGGGCAGTTTTTTTGCAAAAACCAGGACCGAATATGGGTATAGTAGAATCGGGGGGGCAAAAGGAAGCTGGCCGGGGATTAACGTGGGCCCCACGGCCCTGCGTCAACACATGACGCAAACCGGGTGGCCGGGAAAAACGGGGGCTAAGATGTGGTGGCCACCTGCCCCGCAGCAACAGCGCAGCGCCCAGTGGCACCATCCATTGCAGCCTTTAAGGGCCCACCACCCCTGCAGAAGGGAGCTTTTCTCTTTGACACCCTTCCGGTCCAGAGCCCTGCTCCTCGCTTCAGGTGCCACAGTCGTTCACGAGGCGATTGCAAAGAGAAAAAAATTTTGGGTCCAACCATCCTAAGGGCAGAACTGCCCGTGCTCCTGCCCAAAGTTTTTGGTATGCAGTCCCCCCTTTCCAAAGGGGACTCGCCCTTCAGAGAACTAAGGTTGTGCCGAGCCGAGAAGGAGATTTCCCAAGCGTAATTTCCTTTCCAAAAAGGCAGTACCCCCTTTTTCATAAATAGAAAACAGAAGGTGGTCGTCCTTGAGCTATGGGGTTTGTTCCAAGGTGCACGGCGGCGACGTCGGAGCTGTAATCAGTCAGGGCCATACATGTCCTTACGGCCCACTGGGAAAATGGCTTCCTGCCCAGGCACACCAACAATTTGGCGGGAACCCCCCCCTTTTCCCCCACTTTTTAAAACTCTGCACCCTGCCCCAAAAGCCGCCTACTCTCCCACCATCACCCCATCTCAGCCTCCACAAGACTCCCATCATCCCACTGTGTGGGGGCAGCGGTGTCACCGCAGTTCTACCCCGGGGCTTGCCTCGGCGAACGAAGTCACACAGGGGGGGAAAGCCCCCGCGTCATGCAGCAAGAATCGATGTGTGGCTTTCCCGCGCCAACTGAAAATTTTAAAACCATGGTGAGGACAATGGGGGGAACATGTGTCCCGCTGCCCGAGGAGGGATGGTCCATGCCCCTGCATGGCCACGTGTTCAATCGGTTTCAAAAGATCCAAAGTCTTCCACCGATCTAAACTTTTCGAAAAGGCCAAAAAGTGCATGCATTTTAAATCCATTCGTACAAACCCCGGAACACCCCCTCGAGTTGCAGGGGGCGAACGCTCCCCCAACACACTCGATATGCGAGTTTCCACCTTTGGAATTCCAGCCTGCCATTTTGGGACCGACTGTATGAACAAGAAAGGCCTTTTAACGTTTTTTTGATGATCCAGGCAGACAGAAGTACCCCCCTGTGAAACTTTGATGTCAGACTGGAGCTCATTCTACACCTGCCTTTGGGGCCCCATTCGAGGAGGCGACTTATTTGTCAGTCCCCAGGACTACGGGAGAAAAACGTCATTCCACTGCTTCATGTCCTGAACAGATTGAAAAATCTGCTGGGCGGGGGGACTGGAGACGTGCGACTAAAACTGGGCCATATGAGTCCGGGGGGGGACTAAATGGGGGGAGGAGGAGGAGGGGGAGGACAGGGAGAGAAGCATTGTCGGTGAAATGAGTGGATTTTTCTACCCAGGTGCAAAAGAGGGGAGCAGGAGCAGCTGGAGGAGGGGGAGGAGTGAGGAAGACGAGGCAGATGCCCCCCCGCACGTGGGGAGTATACAGTGGGAAAAGGAGGGAGGGGCCCCTCGGATCACTTGTGCAGATGGCCCGAAACATGCTTATTTGCCTGGGTAGTGACAGCCAAATAGTCACAAAAACCCCGCAGAGGGATACTTTGGCTCTCCACCCATTGCCCTCGCTACCCCATCCAAATGGGAGCCTTTTTTCCCCCTATTTGGGGGGAAGACAAACTCAAATACAAAAGGGAAATCCTCCGTAATCAGTTGCCAGATGTGCGCATCGTCCCTCCTCTGACAGGGGCTGACCGGGGGGTTTTCAGGCTCATACTACTGCCGCGGGGGGCTGGGGAAGGTGGGAGGGTAGGAGGGAGTACCAGCTCCACAGTAGAACCTAATCTGAGTCATATGAGCACTTCCTTCACCCCCCTATGAGGAGGGGCATCACCAGCAGCAGCAGCAGACCTGGGGCATCCTACTTGGGCAGCATCTGCCACCCCATTAGAAGATCCACTGGGAAATGGGAACCAAATATTTTGTGGCCGCAACTTCCGATTTGCAGTGAAAACTTCCTGCCGGCCCCGTAGTGTGCCTTTTCCCGTGTCGGATGGGGGGGCTGGGGGGCCCCAGGGGAGTTTATCTTGGGGGGGCCCCCCCCCCTACGTACGTAAAAAAATTTACCGGCCTCTCGGGCATAATGCCCCATTTTTTCCAATTAAAAAATGTGCAAACAGAACTGTATTGGTAGTACAATAGCAAAAGAGTCACACATCTGTACTCACACATATGTAGTCTAGCATATCAAGACACAGGGGTAAGTACTCCATCCATATTCCCCCGCCACCCCCATATAATATCCCCCTCCCCCCCACATAAAATATCCCCCCCCCCCACATACAATATCCCCCCCCACCCCCAAAACAATATCCCCCCCCCACCACATACAATATCCCCCCACCCACATACAATATCCCCCCCACCCACATCAATAAAAACCCCCCCACCCACAATACAAAATCCCCTGCACCCACATACAATACCCCCTCCCCCCAAACAATACCCCCTCCACCCACATACAATATCCTCCTCCACCCACATACAATATCCCCCTCCCCCACATACATATCCCCCTCCCCCCACAACAATACCCCCCCCCACGTTTCCCTTGGGCGCACTCACCACCTTTTAAAAAAAACCAGCAAGAAAGTTAAAATGTAAGCCCATTTCAGGTCAGATTTCCCTCACTTTACAAAAGGGACAAGTGTACGCTGCAAATATTGCACCGAATAACCTACAACACCCCCCATTTGGGGAAACCACTAGAGGTCAGACACCCCTCAGGTAAACCACAACACCACCATATAAGACCACATGAGGGCAGAAAACCCGCTCAGATATAACCTAAACACCCCCCATATAGAGACCACAAAAAAAGGGCGACACCAATCAGGTACAACCTCCCCACCGCCAAAATAGAGACCACATAGAGGTCAGACCCCCTCAGGTTTAAACCCACAAAAAACCCCCCATATAGGACCCATAGGGCGATCCAGCTCAGATAAACCCATAACAACCCATATAGGCCAAAATAGAGGAACACCAGCCAGGTATAACCTACAAACCACCATATAGAAAAACCCCATAGAGGTCAGAAAACCAGCTCAGATATAACCAAAAACACGCTATATGGAGACCAATAGAGGTCAACACCCAGCTCAGGTAAACCTACAACCCACCATATAGAAAAAAACATAGAGGTCGACACCAGCCAGGTATAACCAAAAAATTGAAATATGGAGACCACATAAGGTCAGACACCAACTAGGGATAACCTACAACCCACTAAGAGCCACATAGAGGTCAGACCAAATCAGGGGATAACCACAACACCGCCACTAGAGGCAGACACCGGTTCAGGTCACACCCCATTACGTGAATAAGCACTGATCCAAAATTTGAAGTAAAAAAACCCCTGAAAACCGGACTCACCGGAGACGTCTTTTTGATAGTCGTTCTCTTCTCTTATGAATGTCTTATTCC